>JABFPB010000522.1:5486-36694 GCA_022817645.1 Ceratoteleas bidentatus
TACAACAAAATCATATCTTCTCTCATTTTTTTTTTTTCTAATATTTTTTTTTTTTGCTGATATATATATATATATATATATATATATATATATATATATATATATATATATATATATATATATCAGCGCATATAGATAAAGGTAACTTATTCTACGAGAAGATTAAGACAGTGGCGCCGCCATAATCAGTATTACGTGAAACTGCTTACGTGCATAAATATGTTTGCGTGGCGGGATTAATCCGGCTCGTTGGACGCCGCAACAGAGCCGGCGTATCGAAAAATTGACGCGCGATTTATTGAGAAATGCAACGCGCGCGTCGCAGGCGTTGAATTATTAATTCCAACGACGCTGAATATTTTAAGTATAATAAAGTATGCGCCGGTCGATAATTTCGCGCAATTATGCGCGAAACGAATGATGCGAGCTAATTGATTTCGATTTGCCGCCAATTTGCATCGCATTTCCGATTCATCTTCAACATTTTAAGGTAGAAAAATAGAATTATGCGAGGATTTTAAATAACTTTAAAAATTGGAGTACATATTTAAATAAGAATTTAATCATATTTATTTGGAAGAAACAAATAAATTTATTGGTCTTCCAAATCAGTATGAATAAAATAAATACAAATTTTTTAATTAATTGTGCAATGAATTAAAAACAATTGCACTTTTCAAAAATGCATCTGAAATGGATAAAAATACAACTGCAATTTTAAAAAATGAATCCATATTTAATAAAAATACAACTGCAGTTTTTGGAAGTGCATCGTACAATGGATAAAAACCATTTTATTATTTTTAAATGCATCTTGCATTTTTTTCAAAAAACAAATTTAAATGTGATAAAACAATTATACTAAATATTGTGATTAATTTGGAAAAATATTGTTTTCCTCGATTGAAATAAATAAATTCCCGACACAAAATTGGAAGTAGATAAAAACTCATTTAATAGTTTGGTGATTAATTTGGAAAATAGTTGAGGGAATGAAAAATGTGGGTATTAGATGAAACACGGCCGAATAAAAATCCAATCAATCCAGTGGTGAAAGCTTGACCGGAATTTCGTGATTCTTGGGGAGTAATTAATAATAGTCGGATTTAAATCAAGTAATCCAATTCACAGTACCCCCGAGCTCTGTCGGAAATAATTCCTTTTTTATTTTATCGTGCGCATCTCAGAGGGGAGCGCTGTGTGAATGGAGTGGGTAATATATATCAATAGTTTCGCCGGGCAAAACATATAAATATAATTCACCTGATTATTTTTTATTTCGCGTTTTCCCTATCTAACTCCAGTTTTATTGTCTTTCTTTGGTCAGATTTAAATATTGTAACGTAAAATTGTTACGTTTGGGAAATCGTTATCAAATAATGTTTGTGTTCCAATTTAAGCTAATGGTATTTAAAATTTAAATAAAATTAAAATTATTTCAAAATTCGAACAGCTGACGAACATCTTGTTTTCTCAGTGTAGCAAAATGAAATTAAGAAGTTGTGAAAATTGATTTATCGTTTGTGAATTTAATGTAGAAATAAATCATTTCTGCGTCAATAAATTAAAAAAACTCAGGTCGAGAGAAATGATTAAAAAAAAATTTTAAATGAGATCAATAGTACTATAATTAGCGATTGTTATTGAATTTTTTAAAATAATTTTGTTTGCAATGCAAATACTTTCAAAGTGTTTTAAATTTAAATTCTTTAAATGACCAAACTTGTTTGATTATCAAGTTGACATATTTGGAGCCTAATTACTTTTAAAAATGTCACGCATTTTAGAAGCATTTGTTATTTTACACTTTTTTAATGTAATGATAACAACACCAAACCAGAGAAAATTAAACTCAAAGGTTTAAGACTGAAAACAAGACAAATTAGACATTTTTCATAAAAGTGTTTCTTATCATTTTGGAATTAGTACCGATATCGTTTGTTAAGATTTATAATTATATTAAGAATATTAATGGAATACGATAATATTGAGATATTTCAAGAAATTAAAATAAATTGAATAAATAAAAAAAATTGTCATATCAAATTTATATTTTGAGGAAAATTCAGTTAACACACTTTATTGTGATTTTGAGGACTTACATTTGAATTTTCGAAAATAATTTTTTAATTTTTGTATATTGCAACAGAAACCTTCTATATTGTTATTGAATTCTATTTTAAATGTCAATTTATAGTCAGAAATGTAGGCTAATTTCCAAATATTATTTCATAAAATTGTTTATGTATTTTAAATTGTATATTTAACTGGTTTTTCCTCGAAAACCAGTATAAGTAACTAATTTCCTCCCAAAAGACACTTTAAGGTTATGTTTTGTTTAAATTAAGCAAAATATTCAGAAAATAACAGGTTTTTGATGTTACTGAATGAAAATATGCATCGAAATATTAAAATTCCCAACTTTACCAATTTTTTTCAAAAATATGATTTAGCTGCTTTTAATTTAAAAACTACTTCTCCCTCTCCCAAAGGTGTGATTTCACTGAATGCAAATATACACAAAATATATAATGTTCGCCTTCATCAAATTTTTTCAAAAATGTAAACCATTTTTTCTAAAAACTTCAGAGTTTAAAAAAACATTTTAAAACCGTTCTAAAATATAACTGAAAGTTTGTAATTTTTAAAAATATATCTGTTGAAAAAACTTACGGCACCGCGACGTAAACGACATTTGGGGGCATTTTTCTGCGCGACAGCGTGGATACACAGCCACTGTGCCTCCGAAACGACGTCAACGGAAGCGTCACCCGCATCGTGCCTGAATCTCTACGGGCGAATTTCGACGAGATGCTGTGTGCCATTAAAATGGCATACTCGCTCATCGCTGCGAGGATTAGCTCCACGAGCGTCAATTATCAGCGCCAGCGACAGCAACAACAGCGCAAATTGTCCACGCTAATCGACCAGTCAGTCAGGCACATTGCCGTCTAGCTTTTTTCCCCCATTTGATCGAAAATCGACCTCATTTACAGCCAAACCTGAATGAATTCACGTCACACATCGCTTGGCATTTTTTTCACCATTTTTTGAACGATCAAGCACGGGGATTTGAACTCGCGCCTCCGAGGAATTCGGTGGGCAATTCAAATTTGAATTATTGAGCGTTTGATTTCGATTTGGATGGGACTTTGGGGTTATATTTTCAATTTTGACGATTTTTGAAAGATTTCTAACAGATTTTTGACAGTTTGGTGATATGAAATGTAAATTTATTTTAGTTCAATTTGGATTGGAAAATTGGTAAAACTGACACGTTGTAATTGAAAGGTTGGTTGAAGTTTTTGAGAAAATCGAATTCCGCTTCGTGGAAAGTTATTTGACAGCAGTAAAAACGGATTAAAGACGGTCGATTCCGAAAGGTGAAGTTATTTTCGCGGAACGACGAAGAGGGAAAACGATTTCCAGGCGAAAAATAGACTTCTTAAAATAATGCCGCGAAACTTTTCTCGCGCGAACTTTGTATACAGCAAAACCAATAACATTATGCGTCATTAGACGAGTTCCGGCAAGAAACTTTTTTTCTTACGTCCGTAGAGCTCCATCGTCATTTTTACAATTTATCATTATATCACAAAAAGGAACGTCACTTATTTGACACTAAAATAATCTCATTAATCTCTATAATCCTGACTTTTTTATTACTAGTATTAGTTCATTTGAACAGAAAAATTTGAACATTTAAATCTAAAATATCAGTTTTTCCATTGTTCTCTTTTTCTTAATTTTGGAAATTCCTTTGTGAAAGAATTTATTTTATTTTGGCGGTAAATTTGAAAAATTGAATCAAGTTTTCAAGGAAAAGCATGTGAAAAATCGTATTAGAGGAAAATCGTTCATTCGAACAGTTTGATAAGAGCAATAAAAGAATGGAATAAAGAAGTTACGGAACATTGGTTTTACGAACCGATTATTGCGTGCATTATTCGCGACCGTGAAAGGCAAATCATTTTGGTTAGACAATGCCGGTCTGATCGACAGCGCGTTTCGTATGATTTATCAGCGATTTTTCATCGCCTTATTAATTCGTCATTGATAAAATGACACGTCCGCACGTAAACGCGATATTCTGCCGTAATTATGCGAATCCGCGATTCTTCGTTAATTAAAATCCAAGCAATTGTTACGCAACGTTCGCTCGAATCGGCCAAAATGTGACCGATTGTTAAGGTTAGTTTCGCCGTCAAATTATCGTCATTTACTGTCAAAACAAACGTTCAAATAACTCCTAAGTTAGAGAAAAATCCATTTTCAAAAATTCGCCACATATTTTACTAATCCAAAAATTTAATTTACTAAAATTATTTCCAGAAACATTTATCTAAGTTTCTGAGTTAAAATATTTTTATGAAATTCTAAAAATAAAATTCAAAAATTTCAAAATTCAAGAAGTCAAAATTCTGCAAACAAGTTTTCAAATTTCGAAATTACGCCTTGCAAAATTGTTTTATTTCGTCAAAAACTGTCAGTCCAAAGTGTAATTTTGAAAAAGTTCGAACTTTTCGGTCAATTGCCACACGTTCTCAAAAATGGTGAACTTCAATCACTAGAATTTTGAAAAATATTGTGTCACTTTCGCGTCGAAAAAAAGTGTTTTGGTCGTGTTATTAACGCGTTGATTTCACTGTTCACTTTTATTTTGACTCATTCAAATTCAAACGATGCTCATCTGTCGCGTGCCGGCTGAGAACTGACTCTCATCACACCGCCTACTGTTGCTTGTGCGTACACATGTGCAGTATATAGTCCGTTTATCGAACGATACATAAGCTTCGATTGCGACCAAATAAACACGAAATTTTCGGGAAACGGTAAACTTCGTTTCGACGATTTTAGACTTCCTAATCGATTTTCGAATTTTTCGACAAAATACGAACGTCGACCACGTCATTGTTTTTGTCCCTTTTTCAATAATTAGTTTATCGTTTGAAGGAAAAATGCCACGCAAATCTGATTTTAATTTCAATCTTGTTTGCGCGAAATTTTGGTGGTAATTTTGCAACAAGGGGATGGAATTTTAAAATTGCAAACGAACATTAAAATTTTCTGAGATGACAAATTTGGGGAATTTGATTTTGAGGAATTTGGAGTTTCGTTAGGTTTTATTTTGCAGGAGAAATTTTGTCAAATATTTAATAATAATTGAGGGAAAATTAATATTCACATGCACCAGGCGTTGTAAAAATAATAATATCATTCCGCGCGACATAATTCACATATTTCCGAGCTTCGCAAATCAAATACCTCCATTTGCATAACAATTTACTCAAAAAGCGTGCGTTTCCAGGCTTGATGAAAATGTGACCGCAAAAGGTGAATGGTCTAATCTAAATCTAAATGTAAAGATATTAGAAAATTTTATTTTATATACAATTATAAACAATTAATTTTCATTTCCAAATGAGTTAACTTTTTCATTTGCTCGAAGAGTAAAAATAAAAACGATTAATTTTTCTCGTAGGTTGGAATTCCGACATGTTCGACCTTTACGTTTTCAAATAGTTGATGAACAGGATTTAAATGTAAATTTTCTCGCGGTTTCCTGAAGTTAATTTCTTTTGTTTAATTTATCGCAACATTTACTCGAAAAAGTAAATAAGAAAAATTTCAATGATGGTAATGAATTACGTAAAAAAGTTAAGTTTCGAAATCAATTTGTGATAAATCGAAAAGGTATTCAATTATTTCCGATCTATCAGTTTCTTCCAGAAATTATGCAACATTGAATTTCTAAATCGATACTTCAAAGACAAAAATTAAAATATCCTTGTTTAAATAAACAAATTTTTAATTTTTCAAATAAATCCAATTTAAATCACCTTCACAAGTCATCTGGATTTTTTTCACAATTAATTGAACATTACACCAACGAGATTTGAACTCGCGTTCCGGGTGAAATTTGGCGCAAATTATGAATTCCACTTTAACATAATCTTTTTTAATCCAATTTTAAGGTATTCTTTCTAAAAAATAAGCAAATCTGTACATAAAATGGCCAAAAGTTTTGTTCTGAATCACCCGAATAAAAACAAGTCCTAGATTTGAAGGTACAAAATCGCAAAACACTTCGACTTCCGCATGTCTCAACGCGAACATGCCGATACAATTGCATCCGCCGTTCATTATCTCACGCAAAAAAGCGCGGAAAAAAGTTCAAGGGTAGTGAAAGCCGTAACCCCACAAGCCAGTTCATACTTGAACCGGACGTAATCGCGGCGATCTCAGGGGCGTATTTGACGGGGCCCTTAACTTCTCGCATCTCACCTCTGGTCCCTCCCCCAGCCCCGTACCGAATTAATAAACACGCGACTATCGATTCCGCCCGGGCGTTAGCGTGTTTCGAGATTGTTAGGGGTGTTTATCAGCTGTGGTCTGTTTTCAGGGTCGCCGGATTCGTGTCAAGAACTTGTTTCGTTTCTTCGCGCCGCCGGAATCGAACCTGCAAACAGACGTAAGCTCCCTCTTAAGTTTCGGACCAAAAATGGAAATGAGAACAAAATTTTTTTTTCGTGATTTATTAGTAGTTTTGGTTTTAGAAATTTTTAATACAAAATGTGTGAAACTGACCACATTTCTTATTTTTAGCGGTAGAATTTTTTTAAAAATTAACAATTTTACAATTGCAGGTAAAGCAATATGGTTTGGTCAAGTTTGGTCCAATGCATTTTAGTTTTAATTTTTAAATGAAATTTTTGTCTTGAACCTAACCTACAAATTTTACGACTTCTACATCAGTTGCCAATTTGAATTTAAAATTTAAACCAATTTTGAATGTTTGGTAAACTGTTACTTTGTAACAATCAATTTTCAACAGTGTTCCAATAATTAACAAACATGTTAAGAATATCTAACAACCACGAAACCGCGTCGAGAAAGTTATAATTGTCTGTTTCTCATACCCAAGGCTTATCATGCTATTAGAGGACGTAATTAATTATTGTTAAATTTAATTTAAATTTGTAAACTGTTTTGCTACACTTTACAAAATGTAGTTAATGTTCTCAAACGTGTTCTCGAGCCATTTATTCCCAAATTTCCTCTCCTTAAATGTCATTTATACTAAGTCAAAGTTTTCTCCAACAAATGGGCTAATTTTTAACTTGAAATTCGTGCAAACAGAAAAAACGCTTAGCTCGCTCGTACATTTTTAATATCTTTTGCGAAAACTGCATTAGAGATGTAGATTCATCTCAAAGGTCTGCGGAATGGTCTCGGGCTTAAATATTCAGAGGTTTCGTGAACAACGGTGCATTAATAACGAGCACCGTGTGTACACTTTTACTTCATTATGCATGATCATGCATGACTAATGATAATTACACAATACCCAACTATCCCCATTTACATTTTTTTCTTTTATATCAACACTAAAGCTTTCAAATTATCTGCCAAGTAGACTTCATTTCTCAGCATTATTCTCCCTTATCGTATATCCACAAACACATTTAAATTTCCAGCCAAAAATTCTCAATTATTTTTCTCCCACAGTCTGTCTATCAAACCCACCCTAAATGGCACTAAAATTCTCATTTTATGACTTTTGTCATAAAATGAGAGAATGCAAAAACGACAAATGAACTCGCTGTCACAGACCTAAGAATACACTTCTCTAGGGCATGAGTTCAAATCTCAGTTCGGAAACTTTCGAATTCGTTCTGTTTCGTTACGTTTCCTTTTTTTATGCAGTCTACAGGCCGTTTGCGGTTCGAAAAGTTGATTTTTTTCGATTTTTTAATTTTTTCATAATCGACAAAAAAGTTTTGATCGTATCGTCGGCGCGTGGTCGTCAAAATTGGCCGTTTATTTACCCGAGCGAAATTAGACTGGATGTGTGTAGCGGCATCGTAGGATGCTTCTTCGCTTTAAAATAACACGCTGGCCTTATTTGAAATTGGCTTTCCCGAGCCGCTATCGAGCGTCAAAATTAAAGCCGCGCTCAAATTGTGCGCAAGCGAGGTGCGAAAAGCGCGCCTCGCGTGAAGAGCGCACATTCTTTAAACCGTGGCATTAATGCGATCAAGTACATCGCGCCGCGAGTGACATGAACAGTTTTACACGAGCCAAATCAAGGTGAATTGCACAAACAATGCGGTTATAAATAAATTTCCGTGGCGGAAAAGTCGACGAACGATCCGGAAAACAAGATATTCCAATTTTTTCCCGACGAAAACCCTAATTTTATTGTGAAAACCGACAGTTTCGGTTAACGGAATTTGAATTTCCCGCGTAAAATTAAAGCATGGCGCGATAAGTGATTTTAACGGAAAGTTCGAACTTCCTTTAGCGAGAAAGGAAGGGTTTCAGAAGGCTCCTTTAGTTCGACAACAGATGGGGTTAGTTGGTGAAATAATATCAAGTCAGTAGTTAGCGCCACCTGGCAGACTGTACATTAACATGTTTTCTATTCTTCTGCTTATCTTGGCGTCGACAACTAACGTCTGTTGTGACAAACAAATGACTTCGTCATTTGTTTGTCAAAATTCCCGCCAAAATTCGAATCATGCCCGCAAAACCTAATTTGCGGGCATGATTCGAATTTTGGCGGGAAATTTGAATTACGATTGCAGCTGCATGAATTGCATCAACGTCCTAACCCGCTCGAGTGAATTTAATTATAATGTTTTCCGATAAGCGGTAAGTTGGTAGCATTGGTGTTGGCCCATGACGTCATCAACCAGTATAACTTCTAATCCGTTGCCTATTATGTACGGTATTTATTAGTATCGCAAACTGACAAGCGAGAAGTTAGTAATGCTCGCAACATAAAGCGCCGGAATGAAAGCGCATACAATGACCCAATAATGAGATTACACTTTAATTAACTATTGAACGGGAAGGGTAGCGAAGAGAAACAAGCCGCTAGACATTTCGGCGGTAAATTCGATTTATCTTTAATCACTTTGTCCAAAAAAACTGAAAATGCATTTAAATTTTGTGCCGCTTTCCTTGCGTACTCGAATAAGTGGTTTGTACCGAATTTTACGGGGAATTTAATTTTGGCGCGAAATTCGAATTTCAGATGGAAAGGAATTTATCGTTCACGCTATTTTTATCGCAGATTCAATCTTGGCGCGAAATCAGTATTTCGAATATAAGAAAATTGTATTTTGGATTCAAATTCTGTTCCGTCTTTATTTAAATAAAACTCAATTTTGGCGCAGAATTTAAAGATGATTTTTCAAATTCCCTAAAGCTGCGATACGAGTGCAGATGTTTCCGAAAGCCGAGTGGATTAAATGAAAGTGTATCGCTGCGAATTTATCTAATCTAAGCGATTAAGAGACAAGTGACGCGCTGCAATCATCCCGACACGACGGCACTTTAAATGCGCGTTTTTATCGGAATTTTTCGCGTTTGACAGCGAGGTTAATATAACTTGATTAGGTTCATTAATAACAGTCGCTCTTCGATCAGACACTTGATGCATACTTCTGCTTGCTGTTCTTTTACGATTGAAATACTTCCAAACCTATTGGCGCCATCTATAAAATAATTTTTTCGAATAAACTAATATTTGTACACGAAAAATTCTATTCTATTACACAATTTATTTAAAATGTGCCTCAAACCATATATCTGAAATTACCCCATACAAATGCTAAATTTTCGCAACAGATGGCGCCACTTACTGTTGCCGAATATTGGATGCAGTTGGCGCTGCGATTCGAGGTCGAAATGTAAATCTTCGTTGATGCTCACCTGCGATTTTTTTCGTAGTGATGACGTCGCGAATGCCTGCGCGACCGGTAGCGCCGCCTATCGCAAAACAACTGACCGCCAGCGCCCTCTCGTGAGTCGCGCCGAGGTTCCCGGTACACTGGCACCCCGCGCGAGTTTCGTCTGCTCTCGCAGTTGTCATTTTCTATTCTTTTCGCGCGTATAATAGTCCACAGGAAAAACGAGAGGGCGATCATGATCCCCCCATCAAGCGATTTTCATATGGACGCGACGTCCTTTCGACACGTACAGTCTCTACACTGCGCGCCTCGACGATTTTCGTCATTTCACACACCATCGCGGACATCTCTTTACTGTACCCAAACATTCGATTAATGTTTAAGGAGAAATAGTGACGTTGCAGGAAACTTCTTTACCAACTGATGGTAAAGAAGTCCGGTGACTGTTTTATCGATCGACCGAGTGCAACGTGGTTCCTTCTTTGTTTTCGAATTGCAATTGACCAACATTTTATACGTATTCGAATTGTCGGTAAAGGTATGTCGGTAAAGTGAAGTCTACTTTACCGACAGGGGTATATGTTAAATTGCTTAGATCGAGCTAAGAATTGTAAATGTTTGGAGCAGTATACTTCATTCTGGAACTTAAATGGATATTTGATGAATTTACTATGATAAAGTTGATGAAATATGAACATAACCTGAATATGTGTGCGCAGCGAGACACTATCCCCATCACATCGTTTCACAGCCCTACATAAATAACCAAGTTTTATTTGCCCTAAAACTCCCACGAGTGGCACTTTTAAACATCGAACCCTCCACATTTATCGTCGGCGACAGCTTTTTACAAACGGGCAAACATCATCTATCACGGGCAGCGACGATTTCGGATTTTATTATGGCCTTAAAAAAATTACTGCCCCGAAGTAAAACGGCTATCGCTCTGATCGCCAGTGCTTTCTTTTATTCCCGCCACAATAAATACTTATGTTGAAAATACGAAAGTGATTTACCACTTCTCAAACTGATAAATAAAACGGCGCGACGGAACACGAGATACTTATCGAACTGCGTCTTAAATTCATCGGACGGGGAAAACGAGCCACCCTTTTTCACGAAATTGGATTATAAAGTATTAATATACATTCCAGCTAAACACGATGGATCGCTCGTTTTTCGAGAGAAAAACATTAGGTTTTTAATTTCCCGCCCTTTTGACTCTGGCGGGAAATTTGAATGTATGAAATTTCCGTTTCCCCTGTTCGATGTTCTTTTTCATTTTGCGCATCTTTTTCTATTACCCTAGTTTGTATCTCAAGCACGTCAATATTTAGGAAGCCCGACATCCGATATCTTTCAATCTCGGCAGGTTTAGTAGCCCATCAATACGAAAGAACTGCGGATGATTGGGGCGCCTCTCGCCCTCTTTTTATTACGCCACCGAGCGGAAATCAAGCTGCAATCAACCGGCATTTTTCATCGGTAGTTTTGCGACGTCTAATTATTGTCAGGGAATAATTAATTGTTGTTCACGTACATGCGCCGCTTTCATGTCTAATTGCAGGATTGCTTCCACTGAATTCGATTGGTCGCGCGCGCGAACCAATCAACGATCGATGCGCAATTTTCCGGCTCCTGATGATTTCCTGCGGGACTCCCAAGATAAAGAAACTTCTTTGTTTATGGCCAATCAACGAGCTTGTTTTCCTTTTTCCCGACCTCCATTATTTATTACAGGCTCCTCTTGTAGCTCCTGCTTTGGCGCTCATTGTTTTGTTTATTAATCATGACGTTTTATCTTTTTCCGTATCGGTTTACCCATCCGATTGCTTCCTTCACTTTTCCGTTTGTTTGTTTTGCTCCGTTTATTTACATTTGTTTTGTTTTGGTCGAGTATTTATTTCTTTTGACCTTTCTTTGTGGCTCTGATTTTCTGTCTATTTACGCTTTCAGATCTTTGTTTTTATTTGTATTCCTTTAATTGGACTCGTTGTTGCTGAACGTTATTGTTTGGTTATTGTTTATATGTTTATTATTCAGTTGTATTTATCATTTGTTTTGTATTTGTTTATTTATCATCTTGACCATTTCCGGCTCTCCTATTGTTTTATTTACATTTCAATACCATCACAACATTTAACTGTTTATTTTTGTTCTCCTTCTTTTGCCTGACTATTTCATTCTCCATTCTCGTTCATCTTATTCATCGTTTATTTACATCGCGAATTTCCGTTATCAACGTTCACTTATCGATGCCTTTATCTACGACATTATTGTTTACTTTCCCGTCGTATCTCATCGTTTGCTTCTCCTTCGCATCGTTTTATTTACTCACAAGCTAATCCAGCCTATCCGAATGTTTGTGTGCAATGTTTCGTATGCAACTTTTTGCTTGCGTGTTGCCCAATCTCCGTCTGTAGCCGGATACTCAAAACGTCATGTCACATTAGTCGACGTGGCGGCGAAATTCGAAACAAAAGAAAAAAAATTGCTACGCGAACGCTGAATTTTGCATAATGTTTAACGGCAGCAGCGATAGCGCGCAAAAAATCGTCATAGGGATAAAAGCATCGCGTAAGAATGTGCGGGAAGAGGGATGAAACCTTTTAAAAAGTGTGATTTTGGTTTTGAGTGTGAAGTTTTATTTTATAAGACGCATTCGTAGATATATTTCCTAGCGTTTTATTGGTAAAAGTCCCTAGATGATTTCTCAGGGTGTATGTGACAGTTATTAAAAAAACAAAGTCGAACAGGACAAAATGTGTTGTGGAATTTAAGTTTTGTAATGTTGTATAAATGTAACTAGACATTTGTTGAAATATTCTACGAGTATATTATTTAATCTGTTGGTATAATTTTGTAAAGTCTTTTAAAAGATGCTTCGAAGTTACTTATCCTGAATTATAACTTTTCTCATTAAAATATCCCTTAAAAAGTCACCATAAATCATCAGCGCGAAAATTCCCCCAAAAATGGAGAATTCTAAATTTCCAGGACTCTCAGGACAATTTTGTCATACCTTCCCTACTTATTACCAGAAATCTATTCACTTCTAAATCAGCGCTAAATTCCCTAGGGCCTGACGCGTAACAATTACATCGCTGGCTTATGTCGGGCATTAGATAATCTCAATAAGCGACATTCGAACTTTGCCAAATACCAAAGCCTCGCCTTGAGACCGTAATAGAGCAAAATGACACTTCATGAAATCCCCAACCGAAGCTTTCCCTGCTCTCGACTACCCTCTCCACCTCCCCATCAACTTAACCAAAGTTTTCCCCGATTCATTAGCTCGAAGAAAGTCACGTTTCGCTAATATTTGCTATTCTTACGCCGATTGGTGTCGCGATTGATGATAAGAAAATTCCGCGTTTCATTGCCCAAACGTGCCTTTATACCCTTTATGAACGACCACCCCACACTCCCATGTCGGAAGTTGCGTGAGCGTCACTTCAAGGCTGAATTCGAATAGTTTTGCATAGCGACGGATTAAATTAAGAAAAACATGCGAAACGTTGCTAAATGTTTTATAAAAACGGTTGGTAACGATATTTTTCGGTGATTCGACTGACTCTGGGGAATATTCAGAAAATAATTGAGCACATTTTGTAGAACAAGTGATAGACGATTCTAGGGATTTTTTCGCAATTTTGAAAGATGAATCAGAATTTGATTAACTGCATTTAAATTATTCGAGTACATTTGAGAAATGTTTTGGCTGGTTTGACTGATTGTAAGCCTTATTTTGGGTAAAATTAAGTATATTTTGTGGTGGAAATTATAGCCGTTTCTGGGAATTATTTAAAATTTGGAGAGATGAACGAATCAGAATTAAATGGAACTATATGATTGGCGCACATTTGGTAATTTGGTCGAAACTTGTTTTTGATTGGTTCTACTGATTCTAGTTACGATTTGGGGAAAAGCTGAACACATTTTGCGGGATAAAATTAAAGATTCTAGGGATTTTGTTTCCAATTTAGAGAAGAATCAGAATTTGATTAGATACAACTAGGTGCTTGGGGTATATTTAAAATGTAAACATGACCAGAGGGTGAAGGTGAGGAGATTCGGAACTAAAATAGTCATTGTATTTGGTTGGTGTAGCGTATCTGAATTATTAGTCACTAACTTTCATTTAGCCTCTTTGACTTTACAGTATTATATTTGTGAATGAGACAAACATACAATGAGAATCTTGTAACGTTTTTATAACATGTTTAATAGGAAACACTGAATTAATCATGAACTATCACCAACAACGATACTCGTTTGAGGTAAAATTGCTAGATTTTTACATTTCTGTAAGTATTCGTATATCATTAAAATTTTATCTACACGGAACGAAACGACGTTCAAATAAATCTTTGGAGATAAGAGAATGTATATCAGTTATATAACTAGTAGAATTTGCGTAATTGATTTCGACAAAATTACTATGAATATAACAAATATAACTAACGCAACACTCTAAAGATTTCTCCAAAAGTAACTAGATGTACAAAAACTGTAGTAATAGTTTCAGGACACAAAATTCCGGTTACATTTCACTGTGAATTATTCTCAAAAACGAAAATTCTCTAAACGTCTTCCATTAAATACTAACTACATTCCCTATCAAAAAATATTGCTAGAGCACAATGATAGTAGAAATATAAACCAAACAGTGGAAAAACAACAATCCAAAAATGTCCCTAAACGTATTTTATTACATTACTATATCCCGTAACTAAAAAAACAACTAAATTTCCCCAAATGAATGTTTCGAATTTCAAAACTTAAAGTTACTAAGAAGTCACTAGATCAGTTGAAACAACAAAAGGTATCTAGATATAACTTATCATCACTGATAAAAGACATGAAATTCAAACACAATTTCTATTACAAATAGTTCGCAAAAAATCAGTAAAAAATTTCCCAGATCAATCTAAGAACTAACAAGCTAACATCTTCTACTAAGTCACCTAATTACTGAAAAAATTAGGTTCTAACTCAGTTATATCTCCCAATTACTTCACAGAATTGAAAGCCATTAAAAACTTCCTAGATCCATCTAAAAACTAACAAGTTAATACACTTCTCCTACCAAGTCACCTAATCGCTTCCAAAAATCAGATTCTAACTCAGTTTCCACTCTCAATTACTTCATAAAACTGAAAGTCACTAAAAAGTCACCAGATTCCTCCTAAGCCAAAAGTAACCATATCTCCCATATCAAATCAGCAAATCATCCCCATAAAAAACCACCTAATTTTTATTGTCCACCCCCTTAAAACTGTTCCCATAATTCAGAATCACCACTGGTCACTCGACCTTCCCCCTTCCTTAAATTGCCTCTAGCTTCATCTTCAGGCAATATTTCCCCTTTCAAAATATATTTCGATATCTCATTTTTCAAAGACCAAAATTTAAAAAAAGTCACTAGATTTCCCGATATCCCCAAAAGTAATCACTGCACCCGATCGATCGTCACCGTGGGGTTTTTTGGTTTTTTCCCCAGGGCCTCCGAAACTCGACGACCGACACGTGGGGTGGAACCCGGCGCGCATAAAAAAGCCCGCAAAGGCGCGTGCTCGCGCGAACCGCGCCGCATTGTGACTGAGCGGTGGCTTGGCCGGCGTCAACTTTCTCGCGTGGATAATGCGATTGGCTGGCTCCTTACGCGCCGGTGCCCCGGCAACGTAATGCTCGTCCTTCTGCGATGTGCGAACAGGTTGAAAAACGCATCCGAACGGGGCCACCGAGTGACCGACACTTGAACTTTATCGGCCAGCACACACACGTTTCCTCGTCACTGGCACGTCATCGCGCGATAATACACGCTGATAGTGACGGGCTTTGTTTTCCTTTCTGTTTTCTCGGCGAGTTTTTCCTCAAGACGCGCGATTTTCAAGGAAAAAATTTCGCGATATTGGCGCGGTTTGATGAACCGAGGAGGGGTTGGTTTTTATTTAAGTTTTGGTGTATGATGCGGTAGCTGGTTGGTTTTGTTGGACATTTTCGATTTTTTTGGAAAAAAGGTGGAGAATTGGTAAAAATTTGAAGGGTTGAGATTCAGGGTAGTCTGGAATTCATTTGGGGAGGTTTGCTGAGTTTTTTATTGAATTCGGGGAAGTTTGTTTTGGGATTTGAACCCTCGCCTCACAAAGGTGCAGACTTTGTTGTGATATGAGAATTCTTTACAGTTCAGAGTTACGTGGGGGTTTCAGATATATATAACAATTTATGTCTCAGTTTTTTGTGATTACCAGTTACTCGTAAATCTGAAGGTTATAATCGATATAAATTTGAATAACAGATTAATATTTCTGTATACGTGCATTTTGAAATACCGTAATAGTGCGAATTTTCATTATAATTATCTTCGAAGAATTTTACTTTCTGGACGGTATTTACGTTGTAAGTTTATCGAAAGTTCTGAAATAACATTATAATGAAAATTCACACTATTACGATATTTCAACTTTGTGGGGCGAGGGTTCAAATCCCGAAATAAACTTTCCTGATTTCAGTAAAAAAAATCAGAAAACGTCTCCATATCAATTCTGGACCACCCTAAATCAATCCCTTAAATTTTTACCAAATTTTCAATTTTTTCCAAAACGAAACGAAAATCAACGAAGTCAACCAGCAACCACATTGGTAGATAAATCTGAAATCACGCATATAACAAATCCCTCACTTAACTTAAATTGATTTAACTGTGAAAAAAAAACAAAACTAAAACTGAAAAAATGGACGAAGAATCGACGTATTTATTTTACCTACACCCAAAAACCAATCCACATAAACTTCCACAGTGTTTCAACCTAAATTACAAAATCTCATACAAAGATTTGAACCCTCGTCCCGCGAAAAAATCATTATTTCCCTGCTCATCTCAAATCTATCACTGCGTAACCATTTATCTATGTCCAATTCTAACCTCAATTCCCCCCCCCCCCACAAAAAAAAGAAAACAACCGTAAAAGTATAATCCCCGAGGAGCATTCAGCTCCGCTAACAATTCGTGCTTCACAATAGAAATACGAGTTAAACAAGCGTCCGATGTGAATTTACAACGCGTAATGGCGATGTTTGGGGTCGAATCAACGGATTATGTCACCCAATCATCGCTATCGAGCAGACTGTACGGTGGTGGACCGTATCTGAATTTTGGACCTCGGCCAATTATTATTTTCGACCGACACGCTCCGCCCCCCACCCTTCAACCCCCTCCACAAACACACCCCCTTCCTCTAAGACGCCAGGGCCATTGATCTATCGTGCTCGAACAATGTTCACGTCATGTCACATCTTTGATGGATGTCTCTGTTTATTTACACATGTGTATATGTTTATTTAACGTTTCAGTATGTTCAAAGTTGTTCAAAAGAAGAAACAATGCAAAAATTGGAATATTCAATTACTAAAAACATAAACAAAAAAGTAGTAAACATAAACAGCAATGGAAGCATTTGCGGTTGAAAGTAGTAGGTAAACGAATCGTGGGAAAAACTGGAAGAATGTTTTAGAAACACGTTCAGAAGAAATGTGAAACAAATCTCAATTGTGATGAATGTGAATTTTAAACAAGGGTTATTGATCTGAAACCAGGTATTTGATCTTTTCTTAAACAAAATAAACATGCAAAATGATTGTTTACTTCATTTGTTTGTTAATAGTGACAAGAACATTTTCACCTCAAAAGGGTATTTGGAAAAACATAACAAATTTTCTCTGCTTACTTTATTTTATATAAACAGTAAATAAGATAATTTGACCTCAAAAAGCGTATCTGACCTTTTCTTAAAACATTCAATAAACATACAAGAAATGTTTGTTTATTATCTTTTATTTGTTTATAAACAGTAAACCATTTGACCTCATAAAGGGTATCTAACTTTTTCGTAAAACATTCCAATAAACTTACAAGAAGTATGTTTATTTTCTTTTGTTTGTTTGTAAAGAGTAAACTAAACCATTTGACCTCACAAAGGGTATCTGACCTTTTTTAAAACATTCCAATAATCATATAAGAAACGTGTTTGTTTATTTTCTTCTGTTTGTTTGTAAATATTAACCAAATCATTTGACCTCAAACAAGGTATTTGACACCTCTTTAAAAACAAAGTGGAAAAATCTTTGTTTACTTTTGCTTGTGATTTGATTTGACAGACATGAATTTCTCCTTTTTCCATTCCGGTCGTTCCACAATAAATAGAGATGTGTCTCTGTTTACTTTTCAACAAATGCCGCCCTCATTTGTTTACTTTTGTTCAGCAGCGACCTCTCGTTTGTTTACTCCCAATAATTCATCATGCTAACGAAGTTGCTATAATCAGACCTAACTTCCAACAGGGAGCTCGCATCACGAAACTTTGCGTAAACGATTTAGCCATTTTTGTTTCCCCTAACGAATTTTCATTAAGTCACTTAGTGACGTAGTTACCGTGAAAACAAATTTTCGAAACAATGACCTTTTCATTCAAATTTGTCACGCGTTATATGAAATAGATTACAGACGGTTAGATGAATTTATGTATGAAATGTAATGTTTTAGTAGAAAATTTTTGCTGTATACTCACGAACCGTAGGATTACATTTTTTCAAAGTTCCGAATAAGTGTTAGGTAATAATAACTTACTTGGCAATATCGATATATCAAACCGAATGAATCGTGAAGTCTGAAGGACACTTACCTGTAACAAAAAAGAAAAATAAGCGTTAATCGTTTAATTATTTATAGACGAAAATATAGTTAGGCTATTTTTTATTATCGTTTTTAAATAAAAAAAGGCGTTTGCAATTTAAATAAATCTCCAATTTGGAACAGTGATTATTGGTTAGTTTTTTTATAAATAAATATAGGTGATAATAATCACCGAAACGATAAAAACCGGACGAGATTATTAAAAAAACTCTACGGTATATGTTTATAAAACTCTGATTTCGGCGGAAATATCAGCAGTATGGCAGAAAGAACAATTGTAATCATTTAAAAAAATAAATTTCATCTTTATCGACTGTGAAACGGTGAGAATCCTAATCAATAAAGATGAGCAGTTTTCTGTGTTACCGTCGATAACACAGGAACTTTCTTGCCCGACGAACAACAACTAAAGTTGAGTTTTTGCTTCCAAAATTATAAAATTGCATTGTTTTAATTTCAAAATATGATCTAACTTCTAATATTACCTTAATCGTTAAGGAATTGCAATATAAAAAATGAAAAAAATAATAAAATAAAAAAATTAAAAATTAAAAAATTAATATTATGTCAAGAATGTTATTAAATATTATTATCTGATAAATATATTAGACATACATCACGCAATATTTGCATAAATAATTTTCAAAGTTAAAACCATTTTTTTTCAAACAACTGGGCAGTTTTTTTGGAAATCGCCCTGCCATGTAAATCAATACCGGTAATGAAACAGATCTACAGAGTCAAAGCAAATGTTATTTTTTATTTCCCATTGGTTTGAATCGTAATTAAAACGTCAAATCAATAAATCGTACCGGAGTTAGTCGTTTAGTCGCGCAAAGCCGCCACTTTATCCCGACTGAGTTAATTAACGAAAATACCTTTCGTGCAATACGCGAACGCGATTTTTTTTACTTCTTTCGCCCAAATGCACTTCCGAAATTCAATTTCCAATGCTGAAAGCCGCGATTCAATGACCGAAGCTTGATTAATTTACCGTATAAACAACATTTTCGAGAGTAAGTAATAGACTGGAAAACATTTCAAGAGTAATATAACTGAAATCATCTAATCGCATAAAATTGTTTTAAATTCAAAAAATCTATTAGATATATCAAATTAAAAAAAAATCTAAAGTTAAAAGTTCGAGAAAACTGTTCGAATTTTGAAATTAGGGAAAACCATTAAGAAATTGAAATTCTGTTAGAAAATAACTGTTAGACATTTGAAAATTGAAAAAACCGTTAGATATTTGAAATTCAAAAAACCATTATACATTATACATTTAAAATGAAAAAAACCGTTAAACATTTGAAATAAAAAAGTTAGAAAAATCGAAATTAAAAAACCATCAAATTTGGTCATCAGAAACGCATTTAATGTACGAACGAAATGTTCTTGTATCGATACCATTGAAATAATTTGATACATTCAAAAATCCCCAAAAAATAACGCAATATTTGCCAATAAAACGATATTTTTGGCGACGATGTAATTAATCAACTGTAATAATACATTGTTTTTGGTATATACAGCAATACTAGTTAAAACGATACAAAAAATAGGTGAAGCATTTGATGAAACGGTTGTGCTGGAAAAAACCGTTAAAGTACGTTAAACTGTTAATCATTCAAAAGTTCAAACGTCGCATTTTCTCGTTCGTTGCGCACTGTCACCGTTTTTCTTTATTACCGGATATCAGTTGAACGAAATATTGAAACAGGGAATAAATGTTCTTGGGATTAAATTATGAGTAATCGTCGAAATCCACGAAATATTTAAAGTTGAAAAACTCGGATTTTTCGCTTCGAATCCGAAATTGCCTCTCAGTCATTCGATTGGGTCTCTCGCGAACAATTATTTAAACGAGTTCGCGTTCGGAAAAATTAAACCGTTGAAAACCGTTGACAACCGTTGAAATTTGAAATTTTGAATTTCCCGAATCAACGACGATTTGCAAAATTCGTTGTTAAAGGGTAACATTGATTACTGAAATAATTTAGGAAACGTAATTATGATAAATTGTCGATGTATCGTGACGTCATCACTCCGTGCTTGTGCCACGTTATTTTGTCAAAACCTAACCTTACTTCTGCATTAAATGTTTCGGTTTTTCTGTATCTTTATAACGACAAAGTTCGAGACAATGGGGAATGCAGAATTTCTTAATCTAGGAAACGAGTACAAGACAAAGAGGCGGCAGATACAAGTTCTTGAGCTTGAAAACTGCCCTACCAAGCAATCGTGACACAAATTCATGTGCGACAGAAAAACACAGTAGCGTGCCAATTAAATTGTAAGTTTTTGCGCAAAATTTAGTGCACATTTTTGCTACCATTCAAGTAAGACATTAACGGTCGTTTAATAGAATTAACTTGCTGAAAGGAGTAACCTACATTTTGACGGGAAAATTTACATTTCTGGGAACATTTCACAATATTTCTATACGAAATGGTATTTGTTGGACAATTTTAACGAGAAAATGTAGATTTAATGAAAATCCATTAGTTTGGCAGGAAAAATCGAGAATTCTAATTTAATTCGAAAAAAGACTTATTTGGCGGGAAATTTGAATCCCAGAATGAGTTTTGAATTTTAATATTTATTTTTGCGGGTTTTATTTGAAATTTCAATTTCAATGGTTGGGAATGGTGAGTTAAACGGACCTTGTCGTGCATTGTGCTGTGAAAACTGCCTTTAATTATTATTTTCTGAAAGGTGGACGGTTTCGAAGGACGATCCGGAAATAAAAATGATTAAGTGGCGTTTTTTGCAAGTCATAAATTTGGGAACGCTGTAATCGCGATGGGAATTGTATTAAACGATTAATTATAGATGGCGTTAATTTATATATGCAGCACATGTGCGCGCGGTGTCGTCGCTATAATTCAAATACTACAATTGCAGTCCAATTGAAATTTTGATCGTTGCAAGCGTTCATTATTCGCAGAATTTATGTCGAGGATCGAAAACCTTTATTTTAAAGGTTAATAGATGGTTAAACGTTCTTAAAACATTTAATGAAATTTTAACCCAAAAAAAAATTAATTACGTGAGATAGTTCTCACAACAAATATCTTTAGAAAATATGTCAACAGCTGTTGACACCTTTTCGCATTGTCTCCTTTTCTACTTCTTCTTTCATTCAAAGTAAATTAAAAATTAAAGTAATTGAGATCTAATACCGTTGAGGTATAATGCATTTTGACTATCTTAAGTCAAGGGCCGTCATATTCTCGTTATTCATACAAAAATCTTAACCCAATTTTCGCAGTTAATTTACAAAAGCGGGAATTAGTTTAATGAATTGTGTCAGCGTTTTAAAATGTAAGGTAAAAAAGTGCGGAGCACAGATTTTGCCACGAACTGTTTTCTTTACTGCAGAGAGGAGGGAATAGAATTTGCTAATGCGTTTGAATTGAAGCAAAGACAGTATTATCGGGGTTTAAGCCGTTTTCGTTCTAGCGCCAAATTTGAATGTTTTCAAATAATCACTCCGGTCGAAACGAACTGTCTAATGGATTATCCCAGGATGTCCATTAAAGAGAGACATATCTATGGTTTATTCCACTTCTACGAGAAAAGTATTATCGGATTTATGTGCAAATACCGTTGGTGGCAATGAAACAAGTTTAGTGGAAAGAGTTGATTTTACAAAAGAAATGACAAAAAATAATGCCTAATGAATAAAATGTTATAATTCTATTTTCTTCAATATACCGATAGGGTGTAGAAAACGAAAGCATTTATTCCTTCTCTAAGATATCTAATAGACATGTAAAAAATCAGTTGATAATTTAAAAGTATATTATGAAGAGTAAGTAGTTCAGCATGCATAAATGTAAAATTCATTTTAAAATAAAAAAAATATTTTTAAATATTAAACAACAATATTTTTAATAATTTTTCAAATAAACAAATATTGGACATAATACAATGATTTTCAAAATTTGCACACTCTTTAAAGATTCTTTCTGCTCTAAATCTGAAAATAGAAACCATGAAAGTTCGAGTTTAGCTTAATTGTAACTTAAGTTTTAAAGTTCACAAACCTTTAGTTAATTCCAGAAACTCGTTAAATAATTGGATCAACTCAAACTTAATTTGCAGCAAAATGTCACGACCCTAACCTCAAAAACCTTCCACTACTTCAGAATAAAAAATAGTCACAATTAAACTCTTGATAAAGTACACCATAATAAAATATATGCCATCCCCAAAGCCCACTAACTTCAAATCCATACATTTATAACGAAGAATCAAAATCCTAACCTCAAAAACCTTACGCCAACCCTAAATCAATTCCACTTTTCACTCACCCCAGAATCTCCAAACAATCTTTCCCTCCCATCCCCCCGCTTATTGTGTCGCAGAATTTCAAAATCCTAACCTAAAAGAACCTTAAAAACATTAAAAGCAAACCCCCCTGCCTTCACAGTGTCACACTCTCATTCAACCCCTCCCCCCAAAAAAAAGAATCCCTAAAATTTACCTAACCTATCCAAAAAAAACTGTAAGAAAACCTCCCTCCTATTCCAACCTTTCATCTCCCAATCCAAATACACCCCCGAGACTCTTCTCCGTGCCATTACGAGCTGCCAAGTGCGTCCTGCCCCTCCCCCGCGGCAACCCTAAATGTCCCACTTTGGCGCGTAAAGCCCTCAAAGATTGCGTCGTTGGCGTCCCTGTATCTGTTCCCGCGACAATTCGAAAGGGGCCACTATATTCCAGTTCGGTTCAACGATTGTTATCTCCGTAACGATGTATTTGGCGGCGACCGGGGGGTGGCCGGGGGGTAGGGGTCACGATGGGTGGCGGGTTCGGCGCACCAGAGGTCGTCCTTGTCGTCGCGCCCCGGCCGGCATCCCTCCCTCTATGGCCGTCTCGCTCGCGCCCTCTGTCCCTCTCTCTCGCGCCCTCTTTCCCTCTCTCTCGGCGTCCCTCTCTTTCCCGAGAACGTCGCACATTTTGAGGGCATCAATGACGTCAAAGCTTGGGGGCGGAGGTTGCGCCGTTACGTCACTGGCCCAGGCCACGGCAGCCTCCAACGCCGCAACATCGATCAGCACCAGAATCAAGAGACGAAGTCAAACCGAGAAAGCGGGAGAGAGAGAACGAGGCGCACGAAAAATGCTTGGTTTTGCTACGACCACCCCCCCCCACCAGTTAATCACTAGGATTTGTTTTGGGGGGGGGGGGATTTCTTGTGGGGGAGGTTGGACGGTTTTGAGGAAGTTAGGTTAGGTTTGGAGTGGGGAGGATTTTGGGAGGAGTAGTGGGGGAGAGATTTGGAGATTTTGAGGTTAGGAGTTTGATGGAGGGAAGCTTATGAACCCTTTGAAGCGTGTTTTAAGAGGTTAGGATACCTTAGGTTTGAAGTGGGGAGGATTTTGATAGAAGTAGTGAGGGAGAGATTTTGAGGTTAAGAAATAGATGAAAAAAATCAGAGGCAACTTAGGAACTCTTTGAGGCATGTTTTAAGAGGTTAGGATAGATTTAGAGGTTAAGTTTGGATTTGGAAGGATTCAGACATTCTAGTTTGAGATTCGGGGATTTTAAGGCCAGGGGATCGATAGGGAGCATCTATCTTGTTGAGAAATTTTTTAACAGGTCACATTAGTTTTGAAGTGGGGGATTTTGAGTAGATAGATGAAGTGGAGATTTTGAAATTATGAGTTTAGACCACTCTAAATCCTCCCTATCGACAAATAGGGAGGATTTAGAGTGGTTAATTAGGGATGACTTGATTTTCAATTGTTTCAAAAGGTCGATGTTAGTTTTGATAGTTACTTTTGATATACTTTTTACAGTTCTTGGAATTGGTACTTTGGAAAATGGGAGAAATTTGACGCAAAGTGGAAAGGGTCAATTTTCAAACGGCGAGATGGAAAAAGTTTGAATAAGGGATGTCATATCGACAGCGCGAACGACAAGCTTGAGGGACATGCAAATTGAAATGAGCGCAGATTGGAAACGCGTTTTTGAATTTTTGAAATAACGGTTCTTCGACCGTTACCCCGGAATTGAATATTCGAACGGCGAATTGAATTCGGATGTTTCATTATGGTAATGCAATAAAGAGTCTATGAACTTAGAGTGATCAATACTGCAATTCCGTAATTTAAATATTGACGTTCCGCAATAACGGTTTTTAACGGCTTTTACCCATTCAAAAACTTGCTTTGAAATTCTTCCAACCTTGCGAATTCTTTCACTTTTGAATAAAAATTCAATTTCTCTTCCAAAGTTAAACTTTTCCCTTCGCCGTTACTTTTTGTTAAAGTAATCCTTCGACGACTGCGCCATCTCGACTAAAACCTGTCAAAACACACTTTCCGACCAAGCAAGGTGTGTTTACGAGGTCAAAGCACTTTTGCTGGATTGCCGGAGATGCATTTTTGCGACAGTTATGTCATTGTTGCCGCCCGTCGTTCGATCCTGATAGAATTACGATCACTTGGATGAAAATTAGCGTCGTTTCGTCGCGGTCGAAGTGATAGGCATTTCGGGAATGTTGTCGCGGTTTTTCGACCCCGTGATTTCAGTGGGAATCGCGGCGCTACGAGCGACGCGGCGCCGGTTCGGGAGGAGGGGGGGGGGATCTCGAAATTAGCGAACGTTATTGATTTCGGGATGAAAATACGGGTAAACTGATTGTCAGTATAACGGGTGTTTTTCAACGACATTTAATCGCGTTGGCGAACGGAAAAAGTCACGGGGCATTTAAATTGTCACATTTCTCCCGCCAGATGCGTTGTATTTAAATTTTAAATTCTAACTTAACATTTCAATATCTATAAAAGTTGAATCTCTTCAGCTCCAAGCTTGACGGAATTTCAATATGGTAATCTACTTTTATCTAGTAACATTTTTATTTTCATGCATTTAGACATTTTTGTAAAGGTTACTGCATGTAATTGGTAGTAATGCTTAATGCTGAAATTAAAATGTGCCAGGGAAAAATAATTTTTTAATTTATAATTTTTGATTTCTTAACTCTCTAAAAATTTTTTTATTTTAAGGTTAAAAATCCAGTAATTATTTAATTTCATGAATATTACGGTAAGAGGAAAATGTCTCTATCAAAAATAACTAGTGGTATTTAACTTTTTTGGTTCAATTGTTTGAGTTATTTTTTAGTTTAGTATCTTGTTTCTGAAGTTACATATTTTGTAAATTGTTAAAAATAGCATTATCGAGAAAATGTCCCCGGCAAAAATGACATCACACCCATCTGCAACACCGATAACATCTACATCCGTAACGTCGTCGATGATATTAGCAGTGCACACATATTCCCAGCGCCAGCGTATGAAATCTTGCGGTAGACGTTGCCACAGTTATGTTTCACATAACTAACCGGCGATAATTGTGGTGAAATGTACCCACAATTCACAGTCACATGTGCAAGCGCGACACAATTACCCGATCTATTTCATTCTCCAACAGTGCTGCCAACTTTTCGCCGACGTTATAAAATGTGGGACATGAGTTATTACTTGAAATATATTCTTACGAGGACACATATTGTATTAACCTAAAAAAGTCTGACTAAAATAGCGAAGGTAAATAAAAAATTTATCATTTTTAAACAGTGTTTGATTTTTTCTCCAATATGATGGCAACATACTGACAACAACCTGCAAAAGTGATATGTTAGACTCAAAATCACTAACAATTCAAAAATATGACGATAAAATTATACAATGTTATAACCACTACCACCATAAAAACCAATTTTAGTTCCAAGGCACTAAGAATATCTAACCTGTACCTAAATCAAACAGTCCCTAAATTGCTCGAATCCGGATTTAATTCTAGTACTTTTAGCACAATGCTACCAACTTCATTAATACAAATTAAACTCTTTCAGCTAAAAATGATTGTGAATGAACAAAACGTCGCTGGATCTCGTTAAAATAAGCGCAAATGCAACTCATTTACATTGCACTTTACTGAAATATATATTAATTAATCGATCACTCCACTCTAAAAGAAGGGTGTGTAATATCATTAAAGATACACATAAGTGAAATTCAGTGGCGGCGCCTCGTTGAGCATATTCCAATAAATTCGTGACGCGATTGGTTGACGCTCAATTCGCCGGTAACGCGGCTCGGCGGATTCAGTTCGACGACTCTGATTGCGCGCACGAAAGTACGCGTCGGATGAAAAACGAGCTTACAATCGCAGGTTAATTATTCCGTAACTTCGTTTCCTTCGAAATATGAACGAGGAAGACGTATCGAGGGCGAAACGAATCAATCGAACAAAAGTTCACGTGCATTTTTAGGTTATGTTTCATCGCGAAGTTTTAATTTCCCGCCAAAAATAGACTGGCGGAATTCAAATTTCGCATACGAAATTGGCAAATTCGTATGCGAAATGACAATACGTCGAATGACTTGCAATCGCATCGAATTTCCTCTCAAATTATTTAAAGCGGAAAAAAGCGCGAAATTTGAATTTTTCATGCATATTAACAAATGTTAGAGCATGATCCGGCAAATTATCCTGGTAATTAAAGCGTGATTAAGTATAACGAAATTTCCGATATTTGTCGTGGAAGCATCAAACGAGCAACATCCATTTTTCTTCGTACATTTTTATATAAATAAGCTACGCGGAGTGGAACAAGTTGCGGGAGATTGAAGTCAAGAATCTCATCATGGATCGCGCGAGCAACTTTCTGGCTCTTAAATAAATGCTATCTTGACTGTTAAATCGCCGAGCAAATCACATAAAAGCTATTACAATAAAACGTTACTTCTTAATCGAACATTTAACATTTTTTTATTCATGTACATATTTCCCACATATTTTACCCGGAAATTCATGTGCAAATTGATGTTATTTGAAAACGATTGATTTTCCCGCCAAAGCTTAGATATCCTTAATTAAAATGGTCTAATTTTCCCACCAAAGTTGAAGATGACTGTTCCGGTGCTTTTAATTGACAAAGGGTGATAAGTTTCTGCACGAAAGTGCAGGTAACTCGATTAGGGATTCAAATTTTGGAAAATTGCCGCCAAAGCGCCATTTTAGCTGTTAATTAGCGGTCAAAATGGCCGCCGCGCGGTGCCTTGATTTTGAATGGAAATTAACCGCGCGAACGAAGTAGATTCGAACGCCGAACCCTTAATTGGCCAAAAAAGCTTATCATGATGAGCATTCAACGAGTTTATTCTAATCGATCCGACCTACTTTTCTATTCTGCTCGCATCTATTTTACGTAGTCGTCACGAAGATAAATACGTTTACGTCGCGTGCCACTGGGATTCTTGTTACGCATCAAAGTCGAATCAATGTTGTGCACGCGTTGCAGCAACCCGAAATTTGATGTGGCATCACACATTCCAACACGCTTATAGAAATCACGAATTTGCAACTATCAGTCGACAATTCGAATTACGCGAAACATTTCCAGGTGATTTTCACGTGAAAGGACGTGGAAACGACGGTTTCATAATTATTTTGAGGTTAGGACTGGCAGGAGGGGTTGCTTTTGATATTCAAATTCAAATTTCCCGCCAAAATCTTAATAAGTTGAAACGACCGTTATTTTAAATTAAAAACATTTGAATTTCCCGCCAAAATGTAATGTGTTGTTATTTCAAATTTTCATATGTCAAATTAACATTGCAGATTTGTCTCCGAAAGTATTATTGGAAGGAAAATTCAAAATGGCTGCCACTCAACGGTCATTCTGAATTCAAAAATTCAAATTGCCGCCAAAACTAACCAGCGCGAAAAAGCGCTTAAAATAAATATCAAATTCCAAGTAGCGGCAATGATTTGAATGATAATTGAATCGGCTGCCTGGCATTTTATTATGTATTAATTGAGTTTCGGGAATTTCATTTCACGCGGATTACGTCGACAGCGCAACGCGATTTAGGGACTACGCCCGGGCGGAAAATTGTTATGTGTAGCGTCGCGCCAAGTTGCGCGCGCAAAAAAGAAATTCCACGGCAGGTAATCAGTCCGCCGCGCGCAACCTATCACATTTTAATCACAAACTTAAAACGATAAAACTCCGGCCTTTCAATCCGCTCAAACTTAGTTTCCAACTTCCAATTACTTGCAATTCAATCAGACTGCCATTTTCAATATCTACACGAAATATAGCATAATGTACATCAACACGGAACATTCGGGCGGGAAAAATGAATCAGAAAGTTTGGAATTATTCAGGGGCGAAGGTTCAAATCCTTGTATACATTTCTTTATTTTTGTTTATAAACAATAAGAGGCTTTGAAATAATACATTTCTGACATACACGATTTTTTCAAGAGGCGAGAGTTCATACCTCGGCATTTGAAATTAAAAATTAGTTTTTTTCTATATTTTGCGAACAGAAAAGGGAATGACAATGAGAAATACTTGGTTTTTAATATTTTTTCAAAACATAAAAGTTTAAATTTCTAACGATACTCTAACGATATTTCGTGTTTCGAAGGTCATGAATTATAATAATGAAAAACATTGTTAAATAATGATTTTAATTATCTAATTTGAATGTTCTCTATGTCAAAATCACTTCAAAACTTTAATTGTACGTAAAAAAAATTGCTGTTATTTCACGAGGCAAGGGTTCGAATCTCGAGGTCGGAATGTGTTTTCTCGAAGTTTTTGCATTGCAAGTATACGAAATATGCGCAAGCCGCGAAAGAATGTTAGAATATGCAAAGTCGCGTATATTTTTCGCGGAAAATCGTGGATCGCGTACCAAACGAAAGAGGACAAAAATTGTAGCGATGTCTTTGACCGGGTTTAAGGTATCGAGTCGCGATGAAAAGCGCTCGAATAGCGCGGCTTTGTCGAGATTTTCGTGCAAAGTGTTCCGTGAAAAAGAAACAATTATTGTCCTGCGACCGACTCCGGGTCAGTTTTGCAGCACAAAAGGAATCTGGATTTCGAATTCAATCGGGTAGGACACCGTTGGATAATCGCGCGCGAAATCCGGTTTTCGAAATCGCCTCAAATTTGATAATTCCTCTCGAAATTTTGACTCCTTAGACGAAATTTTGTTTCCTTATCCAAAATGGCAAATAATACCTTATCTTTGGCAAAAAAGTATTAAAAAAATGTTCGACTAAAATTGAAAATAAATGTTTGCATCGTTTTTGGGCCTTGAATAAAATTTAAGGTAAACAATGTATCAGTTTTAAAATAAATTTCAAAAAATTGAATTTAAACTGCAAAATTTTAATTTATAATTTTTTAAGAAGAAAAAGGGTTAGAATGTGAATGAAAAAAATTAGGTGACTTTATAATTGAAAATAAAATGTTGCCTAGTTTCTTCTCGCGAAGTTGGAGACTTTTTCAATCGCCTATTGTACGACTTGCGCGAAGATAATTATAGTTTAAAAATGTGTTCCAACGATGCGGCAATTCCCGTCAAGGGGGAAACTAATGAAGCGAAACTGCGGCTGCCGAGTTGGTATAAAAACGCGTAAAGGACGAAAAAAGAAAAGTATAAATAATTACATGTGAAAGTGCATGCAAAAGGGAACTTGAGCGTGTCGGCGTTTCGATCACGTCAAAAATGCAGCGCGACGCAAGCTGCATTTTTATTTGTTTGCTGTGCATTAAAAATGCGTCAACGCTTTGTCGCGGGCAAAAAGTTGAAATAGCCACGGTGAATAATGCATTGACAAAAAATAGCCAAAAAGGCCTCAGGTGGCCAACGAAGTTGAAATTCGCGAAGTTTAACTATGCTTGGGCCTTTTCACGTTTAAATATCCCGCCAATTTTTAAATTCGATGCAAATATCGCGCCAGATTTTAAATTCTTTTCAGACTTCCCGCCATTTTTCAGATTCGATCACATTTCGTACGGCCTTTTAAATTCGATTCAAATTTCGCGCCAATTTTTATATTCGATTCAAATTTCGCGCCAATTTGATTGTATGTTAAATTTGTTGTTGAAAGCTTCCGAAATTGAAATCAGAAATTCGGACTATGTATTTGTAAAAGGGCGGCAAATATGTGAGTTTCAAATAACATTGTAACACGTAACAATTTCGTGCAAAACGACAATTTCGCCAACTTCACAGTAACTTTTCATAAACCACCGAGGCGTGGCTTGAGTACATTATAACAACGGTGATTCGTCGAGAGCGGTTTTTAAAGTTGCAATTCATTTACAAGTAGTCTTTGATTTCGCGGTCTAATTACAAATCGAGTGGACCGTCAATTACGTCATACAAATAGGTTAGGTTCAAGAGCTGCATAATTTCTTTACACTTTCATATCACTTTAAAGAATCCCTTTCACCCATTTAAAACAAATCTTACAATTAAAAGTTCTTAATACACGGAAAGAAAAATCGCAGTATGAAAGGTTGAGAAGTGATGGTTTCATCCTGCGATATAATCTTAGGGGATAAAACCATGAAACTTAGCTGATAAAGCAATGAAATTGAACGTTCCATCGCTTAAGTAATGCTCGAGGAATGAAACTATAACATTTAACGTTTGAAGCTTTGAGGTTAACGTTTGGATCGTTGAGCGTCAACGGTTCAAACGCTGATTGCGTTCGTCGTTTCAAACGGTGCGACTCAGCGGTTGAAACGATGGGACCCACCGTTTCATCCGGTGGGAGGGGATAGAATTTTTCGTGCCAACTGAGAAGGTGGCATGAAAAATTCTATCCCCTCCCACCGGATGAAACGGTGGGTCCCACCGTTTGAAACCACGAAAGCTATTAGCGTCTCATCCGTTAACGCTCAACGATTCAAACGTTAACGTCAAAGCTTCATCCATCGAGTATTAGGGTTTGAAAGGTTGATCGTGTCTTAACCTTTCAAACCATAA
>JABFPB010000523.1:0-36664 GCA_022817645.1 Ceratoteleas bidentatus
CAACTCAAATGGAGCATTAGACAATATTTGTGCAAATATTGGACAATGGTATGTTAGAACATATTTTTCTTATAGGGAATATATTCCCAATATATTCCCCATATATCCCCAATATATTTCTACTTTTTCTAGGGTTGTTAATTATGAACTTCACTTTTAAAGATAAGGCAAGTAAATGAGTAGGCAAAATATTTACCGTTACCAATTTCGTTTTACATTAACAACAGAACGAAATATCCGATTAGCCAGGGAAGACTCGTTCACACGACAGACGTAAAAAAGATTAAGCTGTTATCCTGTCGGGGATCGATGGCATTAAGCAAAGTGAAAGATGGCCGGGAATTAATTCGTAAGTTGTCACGCCCATCGAATGATAAAACTGGTTAAATAAAACAGTTACGCAAAACAACGTGGGAGTTCATATAAGCCGGCTGAACGTCCGGCTGATTCTTTGCTGACGAGTGGAAATTGTAGCTGGAAAATGGCAAATTCACTTCGAACAACAAAATTGATCTTATTGCATCATTAATATGGTAGAACAGTCAGATTCGATCGTCAAAACTGCAACTTTTTCAAAATAGCCATCTAATATATTATTCTATGATAGTGCTTTCAGTTCGTTTGAAGATAATTGTTAAACAGTTAAAATTTTCAGAAAGTTCATATGTCAGCTTAATTTTTATAAGATTGAATTTTGGGCCAACGGCTCAAGGTAAATTTTAATTTGTTATGACAATTTGTTACCAGTTTATTATGATAATTTTACTGACATTATGTAGAAAATATTGTAAGACCATACTATCTATACTTTCTGTGAAGCAGAGTAGTCAATATTTTAAATTCAATATTTTAAATTAAACGACTTAATTAAAATATTAAAACATATCTACTCTTTTTACTAGATATTTGCGACTTTTCTTTCTTGAAATATTTGTAATTTGTAAATTGTAAATGAAAGAGATATTGACAAATTAATTTCTATAGAAACTCGATGACCGCAACTTTTCTACTAATCTTTTTTCGTTCAGGCGTTTCTTTCACTGCACTGTCGACTTAACTTTTGAACCAATACCCAGTCCCTCGCTATTTTCCAAGATCGTCGAATTTTGGAAGCAGTTCAAAAAGTTGGATAACGCTGAAATAAAGTCCTTCGACATCCCTCGAAACAAGTCGCAAAAAGTATTGTTTTGATAGGGCTTCAGGGCATCGTAAACGTAACGGTGGCTCGCTCTAAATTCCTACACGATGCAGATATCCGTCCGTACTGTTTCGCGCAATTTAAATAAAAGGTACCACATAAACCGAATCCTTCGATAGTAATTTTGCTTTAAAAGATATTTGCATTCCAAAACTGTTAAAAAATAGAATAAAAATTAGAATAAAATAAAAAGTATAAAGTTTTATTCGAAAAGGTCAGCAGTCTGGTATACAAATTATTCAACAAATATTTTGATAATTATTGGAACATTGGTTTCATTGGCGACATAGAAAATGTGCAAAAGTATCAAATTCATATATATAATTTTAGTCGACGTCGAATGTTATAAAAAAATAGAAAAAGTAATTTGATTTATTTTAAAATTGATGCGAAATTTCGTTGAATTGAAACGTAAAAATCTAACTAACTAGTCATACCAAGCCAACATACAAATCTTCGAAACGTTCCTTGAATTCGTATTTCCCACTCTCCCGCAGACATTTCTACTTAGCGAAGCAACCTCCCATCGCACCATTAACTCCCTAACGCCGTATCTCGTATTTAAATCACGTTTTATACACAAACAAACAAAACTGTTATTAGGCATTAAACATGAAAATCACGCCCTGTATAGAGGCATTGCCCGTACCATTCCGGTAACCGCCTCTGAATAAAATTAATTTAAATTATACCCTTAGCATTCGAAACCAAATTAAAGGAAATAACCGGAACGTGCATCCGACGAAAATATTGTCCGCGCAATTTCTATTATAATTGCAAAATTCAAATGAGATAGCGAAAACCGAAATCAAAAGATCCACGATTTTCCCACAAACGTTTTCAGTAATTAATTGTTCTCGAATTTTGATGCTCAGTGTAACATAATTATAAACACGTTGAATTAAACAGTGAAAAATTACGATATAGAACATATTATAAAGTGTATATCATCAATTTCGTGATAATGTATTACACGCGCCCGAAAAATGTAATTTTCTTCCCTAGAGATTTTTCGGAAAATCTCATGTTTCGCTTCCTTGCGACATAAAATATCGTTTGCACCGCTGGAGATAACGAAAAATATACTATCTGCAGCTTTGTAAACCCAAAGTTGACATTTTTATAGAATGGGTTGTAATGTTTTTTATTATATGCTCAAAGGGAATATAGGTTTGCAGAACGTTAAAATCTTTCTTGTGGATAGAATCTGAAACAAGATGTTCTGAAATATGAATCATGCTTTATTATATATGAATCATATTTTATTGTGTCATAAAAGATTTAACTCACTAGTCTTAAATATTTGCCTGATTAGTGCAATGGTAGGCATCTGAAGTTAAATATTAATTTCGAGAGTTCTGGGGCGCGAGTTCGATACTCTTTAGTATAAATATTTTTTGTTGATATTAAAGTAGTTTTTCTTCATCTAAAGTATAGAAAAGGGAGATTGGAGAAAAGTGTCAATTTTACTTTTGATACTGATTTTTTTATTGCTCGATTGTACTGTTCTTTGACGCGATGGCGTTGAACAAAATTTGTTTCGCCAAATTCAGAGATCATTTTTAATACGGCCCACATATTTTTAATGTAATTTTACATCCAATTTTGTAAAACACTATAATTCAATTGTAAACGTATTGGCAATTGTAACGTTCTTAATTTCATTGTTTGGTACTGAATTGTCAAACAAAATCTTACAATTCTGTATCATTATAGTTCCATAATTTCGCCATGTTGCAAAAATAGGAAACCTCCATGAAAAATAGATAAAGATATGAAATGTTCTAGATAAACTAAAAATAATAAAAGTGGGTATACAAAAATTGCTTTTTTTCTAACGATTCTATGTTTGATAAAACTGAGGAAAATCAACCTAATTTGATGTTTAACAAGAAGTAGTCGGCACTTCATTTACAGGAATGTTTGTACTTTTCTTTATTTTTAAGGTAGTTCGGATGACTTGAGCATTACCAGTAAAAAGGATTTTTCAGTAAATTAATTCTTTGCTATTCTTTGGTGTATTTCGAATTGCTACTGACAAAGGAAATCAAATTTCACCGTGTAGTTTCGAGATACTGAATTTTAAAGATGCGCCAAAATAGCATTACGCTTTTGGAGAATTGGTTTTCGTGACGCATCGACGCATTCCGCAATATTTTTATCAGTAATTATTAAAAATAAATTATCTATCTTCCAGTTTATAATATTAGCAATGCTGACACTGGCACTAAATTTAGGCATCTTTATTACGTATATATACTATTCAATAATACTCAATTAACGTTTATAATATTTTATTCGGTGTCAAAATTATGGTCGCTTTGCAAACTTCGTCCTAAGTCAACCGAACTACCTTAAGTATTTTTGATGCAATAATCGACAAATGAAATTATTTCTGATTAGTTTTGCACAAGATTTTACATTAATATAATCAGTTTAGTCCATTTGAGTTTCGTCCATTTGAAATAATCAAAGTTTTTCGATTTTTCGATTTTGTAATTTTTTATTATAAAATTGCATAAGCGCGCAAAATAATTCTCGAACGGAACAGAAATACAAAATTGACATTGAATGAATGTCGATGGCGACTCGCAGAAATACTGAATCGCTGACGAGTCAATGTCTCTATGTCCCTTCAGTCCCTTCAGATTTTCTTACGACTTTGAATCGACGTTGGTTCAAAGTCGATATCAACAAAAAAGAGTTTTTAACCCTTTATTTTAACACTTAGGGTCTCACAAACAAGTTCAAATGCAAAATACAATGCACAACAAAATAAATAAAAAAAATAGTAACAAAATAAAAAATAAAAAATAAAATGAATTAATACAATACAACAGAAATATGTAAAAAACACTGTTTTCTACTTTCCCCTTTTTGTCGCTGTGGCACCCTTTCCACTCTGTTAAACGTCAAATGAAGTTGATTAGTTTCATAGAACCTACGATTGTTTTATTAAGTACGTACACAATTTTTTTTAGAACACCAATTATGTATAACATTTTAAAATTTAAACATTTTATACAGAATTTTATTCTTGGAATTGTCGCTGATATTAATTCTTGTATATCACATGCGAAATGCAATTATTTCCACTAATTTATTAAAAGCCCCTCGCAGTTCGTGAGATAACGCTGGTGTAGTTTCAAATAGTTCTCTTAGCGTTTAACATTATAATATTTTCAATGACATTCTTTTCCAGGCACTTTTCTATAAACTCGCAACGCAAACACATGGTTTAAAAATCACGAAAAGCTTATCAGAAATTACGCTACGTCCTTAAAAATTCTTTCGAGCGAATGGAAAAAATTGAAGCGGAAAAGAAGGGGTGATGAAAAAAATCGACCTTTCATTGGCGAGCGGTACTATTGCAGAAGAAAAGATCCGTCCGAATCGGGTCATCAAAAAATAACGAGCAGACTAATGAACGCGCAGAAAGAGTTTCAATCTCGAAACAAAGCGAACGCGATGAACCCTCCCGCTGCCCCCGGACCCCCGAGCGATCATTCATTCCGATTTCGAATGTATTTGTGTAAACACTAAGAGCGACGTATTCATATTTAAGTGGTCCGGGCCGGCGGTCTAATCTAGTTTTTTTAGGTTCGGTGGCTTTGTTCAGACTTCTTTTGCCATGCAAGAAAATGGACTTTTTTAGCCTGAATGGCACCTCGGTTTTCCAATTGAACCTGGGTAACTGTGTCATTGAAAGGTCGTTTCCTAAAAAAAATTACTAAATTTTTTTTCTTGCAATAATAAATTAACAATAATTTATTACAAAGAGAAAAGGAAATCCAATTCTGTTCTGGTTTTAACAAATCGTCATTTCGTACCAAGGGCGCAAAGTAAAAAAGGAAGACTGGGGTAAAGAACTACACAGAATATGTATATAATATGTATATATGTATTTTCAATCGCACTCATCATAAAAGTACATTAATAGCATGATATCAAATCACAAAGAGAAATTCTGTATTCACATTCGAAGTGCGGAAAGTGGCTTCCAAAAGTGATGACGTCTCACCGCGCTGCACACCTGACGCATTTCTCTCATACTCTCTCTTTTTTTACTTTCTCTCTTTCTCTCGTTCTCTATATATATATTTATATTTATATCAGCAGACATATGTATCTACACACACCTGCGTATCTGCACATACATATGCCCACAGTTCCATCTATCTCTAACTCTCTTCATCCCTCTCTACACAACCTCTCGCGCCTCGTTCGGCCATCGCCATTCAGCCCAAAATCATGTACATCTCGCTCCCAGCCTTGGGCCCAAAAGAGGCCCAATCCCGAGCTAACCGAGGACACCGAACAATTGCACAAATTTGTCCCCTTGTTGCCATTTGCTACAAACATGTATCTGTATTTCATTATATATATATTTATATAGTCGTACCTGCGCAGATATACCGGTACGATTACCATCGGTCGGTAACTACATTCGCGCGTATATCTGCGCACATACGCAATATGTTTACAAAACAATGACCCGGCTTGAGATCGCGACAAAAGTACTTCGGCCGAGGGTGCTTTGCGAGTACTTAGGGGTGCTCGTCGCGCGGGAGAGGCGAGGGCTGGATGTCACTAATCAGGCACTTTACACCGTCTTCGGCTCTTCCTCCCATGCCGTGCAACTTTCACTAGTCCCGATCGTCCGTGGTGTTTATTTGGGGGGGGGTATTTTGTTTCTTGGTATTTTTCATCTGTTCATTCGGCAATCACTATGTACAAACGCACTGCACACACACATACGTCCTGTATGGGCTACAGGCTGCTTTCACCCTAGGGGGCGCCACCTGCAGGATGCCAGGTGGCGCTGTGGTCGCTGGATTCTGTGGAAGAATAGAAGTGGCGCGCTCGTCTGACCGATTTTGCAGCAGCATTTTCTTCGATTTTTGTTTTGTTTCTTGGTTTTGTTAGTTTTTTGGGTGGGGGTGTTCACTTGTCGCGCGCCAATTGACACGTCCGTCGTCCTTTCGGGTGGCTCGCTGATGTCCTGTCCAAAGGCTCAAGAGGCTAGGGGCTCTACGTCATGAGCTCCGTGGTGTCGTCAGCGTCCGCGTCGTCAGAGGGCTCCACTCGCACAGCCAGCTGCGTGTAGCCCATCGAGACCTCTCTTCGATTGGACATGGCCTGCGGGCAAAAAAAAGGGACGTTAAATTGTGGTCATATGTGGTTGTTATTTGAAACAATAATAGGTAGATTGATAATAGAAACTTGTTTTGGAACCATAAATGGAATATGGATCTGGAAATCATTGTGATAACAAGCATGGTTCAAGTTGTCTTCGCACCAATGCAGAGATTCGAACCAACGACTCCTAGGTACAAAGTCAGTATGCAACCACTTGGCCAGATGAATCACCTTAAGCATGGATTAAGTATCCATCTACTGTGCCTAAAAAGCTTCCATGGTTGGAATTCTTAGATGTGTTCTATGAATGGAAAACCAATCATGGAAGCTATCTAGGATTAGGAGGTGAAGATTTGGAACTAAAAATGAAATGTGGCTTTGAAAATCATTGTGGTACCAAGCTTGGTTCAGGTACCCATCCACTGTTCCTAGGTAGGTTCCATGGTTGGAATTCCTAGACCAATATTGGTTCCACAATGGTTTCCAGAGTCACATTCCATGTATGGTTCCAAGTCAGTTTTTATCGTTTGGGTACCCCCGTAGGATAATAATCCTGGTTAAAAGTATATTGAAAATCTGTCAAGAAATCGTCGTTTAACCCCAAAAATACAGAGGCTGGATAATAAAGTACCTCAGTGCCTTTAAAAAATAGTCTACCTTAGTAGTAACGAATTTGGGCTTATCCTATAATTCAGTTTCAAGCCTGTGTGAGTGCCAGAATCAACATGTAAAAATGAACTTTTGTTGGATTAGGAAGTAGACATCTTCAAAGTTAGTGGGTAATTTATTATCCCAACCTGAATTTATACGTTTTTTTCAAGGTAAGTAATAAAAATATGTTTAAATTGTTAACCATCAGTTAATTTGTTATTATACTCCAAAACAATAACATTTAAGTAGGGAATTTATATATATTGGCCAAGGTCGATAAGACGCAGACTTAATAGAATAGTCAAGAATAATCCGTACAGGCCATTTGCATTTATTAATTTAATTACTAATAAACAAATTATTGTTAAATATTAAATATTATTAAAATTATTATAACCAAAATATTTATTAATTTATGTATTAATAATTACTTTTTTAGTTTGTTAATAATATATTTGGCATAAATCCTAATTTCATTTTATTTTAATATTAATTGCAAATTTAATATGATTGTAAAAACATTTCTTACGACCATATTAACTGACCTACATTTCACACTAAGTTATTCCAGATTCAATTATCCCGTAATTCCATTCACTACGACATTATTTACCTAATTATTTCATTCTTCGTAACTTATTAGAGTGTAAGTTCCTTTACCGAGATATTTAGCTTCGCAGAAAAGCGGCTTTAAAAATGGAGTTTCATTTAACATATCGGAAAATGTAAAAACCTGGAATTTCATAAATTCGTGGTACCATACACTAAAGCCCGCCACTCCTTTCATCGGGTCGACGCATCAATTATAAATTACTCCGGCTAATTTCATATTTCGGTCTATTGAGTTTCATACTTGAATTTCAATTGAATGTTGGACGTTGTGGAAAAATAGACCCGATCGAGTTACAGTCGAGCGCGATTTGTAAATTATTCATGTTACTGTTTTAATTATGTAATGTCAAATTAATATTTCGTTGCGCCTACGTTTCGCACATTAATTGCCTTGTTTTGGATTCAAAATGAACATTTAGGTTCGCTGTGCGCGAAATCAAATGTGTTTCTTAAATCTGTTGATTAGCTAATCAATAAATTTAAGTACGTTTAAATTCATAAATAAATATAATAAAAATTCATTAAAATCTCATAAATAAACGTTCTATAAACGTTCAGGTAACCTTTAAAAATTTTTTTGAATTATCAAAAAATGTGTGAAACGTATGGAAAATGTTTCGACAACTTCCCAAAAAAAAGTATACCAAACGTTTATAAAACTTTCGGTTGCGTATAAATTTTTTTATTTTGGAGAAATAAAAAAATGATAATCTCTCTTAAAAATAGAGATTATATTTTTGAACATGAATTTCCTGTTTTAAAAATTAGATAATGCAGAAGATAATGAATGTGAAATAAAGTTCGCCATGAACGCGGTATGAATTGCGATCGGCGAAATAATCGAGTCACTGGCGATGAATAAACGGTCATCGATCCTGAGACTGACCGAGCGCGCGCGGCATCAATTATGTTGTGAGTCATACGTCTGACCATTCAGTTACTTCGACTCTTGTGACGCTGATATATGGCTGGCAGACGCATTAGAAATTTTCTTGCAATTACTTTTCATGCGAAGTTGTTGGGGATAAATTGATTGGATGTGCGTTGTTGTGATTCGCCAACGGCCAAATATATCAATTTGGTACAGTTTTAAAGAGAATGCAATGTAAAAGCTGTCGATAAAAAAAAGTAGATAGACACTTTTTGTATGTACCAGCTTAGTGAATTAATGAATATTTAAGAATGTTGAGTTTTAGAGAATTAAAAATGATCTGGTTTTAAAATATTTTGTTTTAAAAAGTTCAACCCAAATTTATTATGACTCGAACTTACGAGTTCGATTCTCCGTTAAGGTGATTTTTTTTCAATTATAATCAAGATATTTTAATTGATTAATGTCTCTATCGTTTGCAATCGCAGGAATATGATTTATATATTGAGGTAAAATTTCCATTAAAAATCACCTACCGTATTTAATCGTTTTTCATTTACTGGATGAGTACATGAGATTTACAAGAGAATTGTAAATAATGCGGTTAGGTTACCTGCAGCGCAATGAATATCGTGGCGAACAATGCGACCGAGGCTAAGCAAATGGCAACAGCAAGAGTGGTGGCCGCCGTGACAGCGAGCGGCGCAGACTCCTTTCCATCGCTACTCGCGAGCTGCTCGTCCAATCGGCTCAATTCGCCTGTGCTGTCTAATGACAAAAGCTCCGTTCCAGGAACTCTTCGTTTTCCAGCTGGCGAGCTGTTTCTGCAACCGCCTGTAACACATAACGTCGATATTTAAAAAAATAATTTTAGAAAACTTCGAAAAAAACGCAAAACTTATTTTCCATTTAAACCCGCTCTAAAATTCCTAAATGAATGCGAAATGTCAAAGATTGTTCGACCAGTCAGTTAAAAAAACTGCATTGCCATAACTGGGATTCGAACTGACGTCCTTCCACGCGGAAGTGTGAAACTGTAACCTCTCGACCAAAATTGTTATATCTTCTAGACTTGTTAAAAAGTTATATTCATTCAAATAATACTCTCGATTTAATTATATGCTTTATATGTATTATTACAACTAATTATTGTTATAAAAAATACAATTATAACCAATTATGTTTCGTTTAACGGGGTTATTCAACAATTTTTTGATTATAAAATACAGAATTGAAACCTACTCTTTTTTTGAACTCAGACTGGAATCGGCTCATTCATCTTACAGCGTACTTCAGTAAATAAATATACCCTTTTCGTCAACAAATGTAACTAGTCACACTTGTGTAGTCTTAAACTAACCGCACTTTCAATTTGAGTTAGCGCCATCTCTAATCTCGATTTACAATTCAAATTCAATAAATCTTCCTGCCCGGTTCGGAGCCATCGTTACCATTCCATCCCGTAACAATTTTATCGCAAACTCCGACATCTACATTTGCACGTTTACATTGTCGTAACTCGGAATCAATATTCCGTATAAATATCGGTTCACTGCAAAGATGGCGCATTTGCCATGCGAACTGACTCAAGGGGGATTATTTATTTATATGACGACAAATTTGGTCGGCGTTTGTCGTTCTCGTAAGGATGACGAAACATTTGCCGTAACGTGCAATATAAATGTAAATCGAACTGTTGTCGAGCCCGTCGAGACATCGAGTTTGTCATTTCCAAATATTTACTTTTGACAGGGAGGCCGTGTAAGTATTTAATTCGGGCCCTAAGTAGGTTTGTTTGAATGTCTAACAAATACTCATCTAGTTTAACATTGCAACTGATGTTATTTTAAGTAGACTCCAGACACTGTCTCAGCACTAATTTTTTTTTGAACATGTAATGATTTTGCTAAAGCCATATTTAGCATTTTCTTTATAAAATTTACAAATGATAAATTTGAATTACAGTATAATTTGTGGATAAATGAAAGTACCATGTATATTCCGTATTTGTACCTACGGCTCATTTTTAAGGAGATTTATCAGTGCTAAAGTCACGGAGTTAGCGTCTTTTTAGTTTAAATGTTAAAATATTTTGTTTAAACAATATATGTTAGTCAACCTATTTAGTAGTATGATTTTTATCCTCTCAAAATCTACTTCCTAAAATTGTTTAAATAAAAAAAATTGTTATACTTTATTTTTACTTGACATGTTCAGAACAAATTGAGTGACTTAAAGCAATTACTTTAATCGTGTTAAAATTAGAACGTCGCTAATCTAGTGACTGTTCAATCTAGTCAATCTATTTGACTGATAAATCACCTTAAGGTGATTCGTCAAGTCTGCTGCCACGGGTTGGTGTCTTCTTAATTTATGCCGTTAAAATATAAAAGTCATAATTTTTAATGAATTGAAGATTCAGTAACTTTGAGTTGTTTTTTCTCCACTTCAAACAAAACAAAAAATAATTAAAGTTACTGAGATAACAATGATTTATAAAATAGTTACTTTTATCATTTACCTCATTCTCACAGGATCAAAGATTGAATGAATCGCCTTAAGGGGAGGTGAAGTTCAAATGGCTACAATCCGTAAATTTTATTCGAAGGATTTGATAATTCAAAGTTACGTTCATCTAACTGTAAATGAAAAATTGGACAAACCCCTGAAAAATCCATCTTTCTTTTAAGAAAGTGGTCAAAAAAGGGTATTTTTGGCCCTATTTTTGAACATAATTTTCAACCGATTTACTTAAAATTTACTTAAAAAAGTTCAAAAAAACATCATTTATAATGATGAAAGCAACATTTTATTGTAAATTAATGAAAAAATCACTACTAAAAGCAATACAAAATCATTATAGTTTTTATTCGATATTTCATGATTTTTTAGTTACTCCCCTCCCCTTGAAATTGAATTTTGAATAGTTATTTTTATACAAAGTAAACTCACCAGTTTCGGGATCGCAGTGGCAGCATTCGTCTCCCTCTTTTGAGTTAGCGGGACAGCAGGGAACGCATTGGTTATTTAATTTATCTAAGTGTAACGGCAGCGTGCAGGCCGCACAACTGAACTTGCCGGGTCCGGAACACCGGCGGCAGTCCACGTGGCAGGTCTTGCATAATTGCGTCAGAGGGTCGTAATACTGGGCCCCAAGGCACTCCATGCACAAGCCACCTTCCAGCATTGAGTGAGCCGGACAGGATGTGCATTCTAAAGGACCTTCGCCTAAATCCACAAAAATCACTATTATTAATATTTAAAAAATAAAAAAAATTATCTTAACAAAATGGACTGAGAACGTACCAGTTCTTAGTACATTTTAACATTTACACGAAATTTCAAACATATTTGGAGTTTACTAAACACCCCTTTTTAGTGACTTTTTAATAAATGGCAGCTTTTAATTTGCACTATTGTGTTTTAAATGCGAAATCGTTTGATTTGAGTACAAACACGACAGTGACCGGAGCATTTTTAACGGTATCAACATGTTTAAAGTAATTCAACATTTCCAAAAAAAAAAAAAAATCACATTTTTACGAAATGTTTCAGTGGCTGTATTTATATTCAAATTAAAGAACTATTGACTCTTAAACACCGTAAAATTAACAGACTTCATACAAAAATCACCCTAGCAACTAGAATCTTCTTTGCAAGTCGATAGTCTGCTGCAACGGAGTTAGAGACTTTGCTTGTGATAAAATTATTATATAATATTTTTTATTTGTATTAAGAGAATTTAATTTTTTCTGTTTTTATTTGTATATTCTCCACCTCGAAAACTAGAAATCACGGATTTTCGACAACAAATTGTAAAATAACTAGATTCAGTGATACTAATGTGTAAAAAAAGTGAGAGAATCTCCTTCCGGTTGGTTTGTTAAGAAATATTCAAAAAATAATTTCATCACAAGCAAAATCCCAAACTCCGTTGCAGCAGACTTTTACACCTTCAGCTACTCCGTCGGTAATGCAGAACTGGGATTCCCCTAATTCAACATTTCCCAATTGCGGGCGCGCGAAAAAAGTCTTAATCGATTTCCCGCGATACAAAGCCCCCGGCTTCGATTCCAAATAAATTATCCTCGAATTCCGCGCCGTCTTATTATTGCACCGGCTTCTCAAAAACATTACGCGCGCGTTGTGTTTTTAATGTATTTTCTCGGGCGCGTTAATGCGCGCGCGATCCTTTTCTCCCCGGCAACTTTATTTTCCTTCCATTGGCCGCGCCGCGAAATTGAATAAAAATCGTTTACTTTGTGTCGAGTCGGTTTTCGCCGCGTTTACCTTTACACGTGCGGCAGTAGTGGTGACACTTCTGGCAGCCAAAGTTCGATTTGAAGAAGCCCTCGGGGCACTCGGGGTGGCACTCCCCTGCCGCCAGCTGCCATCCCCGCGGACAGGACACGCACTGGTCTCGTCGCGGACCCGAGCAGGTTTTGCAGGACAGGTAGCATTTGGCACATTGACCCCGGTCGCTGTAATAACTGCGGACGAAACTCGTTTTAATTAGCATCCTAATCGCTCGGCACACGCGATCGCGCGAAGTTAATTAATTACGGGGGTTTATGTGCGAAATCAACGCGATTCCTGTGTGGGAGGTGGCGGAAAAAAATGGACGTGTTTCATGCCGAGGGGGTATTAGGGCTGCGCTTATTCGTAAATGTCGCTTTGGGAGGGCTGAAAGAGTCATAGGTGGTGATATATGCAGTTTGGGGGGATAGCATCTTGGAATGCGTGGGGAAATGTTTAAGGGGGTAGTTAGGATTGAGAACTTAATAAGTTGAGTAGTAAAAATATGAGAAATAGAAATTTACAATTCTTGCAATTGAGAGAAATAAAAATGAATTGGCATGTAATCGTAAATCGTAGGTTTATCTTCTGCTTATCTTGGCGTTGACAACTAACGCCTACCTTGATTTTGATTTAAGGGCATATCTTGGAGTGAATGTTTAAGGGAGATAGTTAGACTTGAGGACTTAATAAGTTGAGTAGAAAAAATAAATTAGGTCCATAAAATAGGTCCAAAAAAATTAACTGTCTTCCAGACTTCCAACATTGTCCGTTTAGTTATTTAACTTCTTAACATTCATAAAGAAGTCATTATTTTGTTCAATCTCTTTTAATTTGGCACAACGCCTCGGTAGATTTTTTCTTATCTATTCATGCCAGAAATTTACCATTTAAACGTGGCTAAATTTACTCCAACGAGCCATAAAGTCTCTAACTCAATTCCGCAACACAAAGACCGAAATTCTCGCCAACATTCCACGATATTTCCTTCCGCGTTATTTCAAGCATATTTCGATATTACGTTTGACACGAATGTTTGCACAATACGATATCGGTTGTTGATAATTCACAACGTTTCAGCCACGGATCCTGTAATAACTCCCACGAAAGTAAAGCAAATGCTTGAAAATAACCGCACCACAAATATTGAACTGTTGTATACAATTAGTAAGTGTTATAATAACTAATTGTAAACCTATTTCCGCACGTTCCCATTGTACCGCGACACGATGCTTAATTAATGGAATTGATGTGTTGATTGTTTGCTCAACATATTGCTACATTACGAGAGCATTTTCAAGATGGATATTTTGACAGAGAACTTTTTTTGTCGAGATGAAATTGATTGAATTTATTGAAATAGCAAAACCGTGTTACTTGTTTTCTGTGGGTAGGAAGCTGAGGACATTTTTATATTTATTTGAAACGATCAGAAAACGATTATTGATTATTAATGAGATAAAAGCTATTTATAAATTTTTAATGGTAAGTTTGTAAATTCTTGCAATTCAATTGCTGTAAATTGTAAAAATGCGATAATAATTATAATAATTTTGTATTTATAATATAAATCTCTTAAAATCTGTTACAAATCTATTAAAATCTCTGAAAAGCTCTGTAAAAATGTCTGAAAAGTCCAGCAGTCCCAATTATGACAGATTTTTAAACGGTAAAGAAAAAAAAGTTTTCCTGTAAAAAAATGCGTTTTATATTGAAACATACTATTCCTTTGAAATAAAAGGGATAATTTTGTACCCAAATCTGGACCTACGTCACGGTTGATATGTTAGCTCCCACGTTAGCGAGCGGCTATCGTCGCAGATCGCCACCGCAGAGTCTCGGGTTCGAGACTCTGTGCGGCTATCTTCTGAGATGACTTAACTTTGGAAATAATATATTTTTTATCTTGGTTATTTTGAATTTTCAATAGACCAAGTCTATTGAACAACCGTTGACCAAATCTGGACTTTTTAAATGCTCCATGTAATTGACCAAAGTCTGACCATATTTTGGCACTTAGTATGGTCCAGGTCTGTGCCTAAACAATTATCAAAATGTAGATCTAGAGCGATTTGGTTTAATGGGTAAAATGTGATCCCTTATGCGGCTTCTGCTATTGATCATACACATACAGCCGTAGAGTCATTTCTACAACGATTTATGACGATGAGAAGCTAAAAACTTAAATAATGGAAGTTAAAGTTAAAGAATGAAAAAATGTCGACGTACCCTTGCGCACAGGATGGTCTGCACTCGCCGCTCTGTAGCTGCAATCCTTCCTGGCAAGCCGTGCAATTTAGCCTGGAGACGCAGGCCTTGCACGTGTGTAAGCACGGCGCACACACGGGTCCCGTGGACTGAACCACCGAGTAGTACCCGTCGTCGCACTGCGCGACGCACCTCTTGCCCTGCAGCAGTAGCGGTCCTTGGCAACTCAGACAAAAGTCGTCCGTCGAGCCGGCACACGTCTCGCAGGTTGAGTGGCAGGGCTTGCAGTGGCCGTCCTCGTAAAACTCGGACACATCGCACCGGTTCCGGTTTTCCGGTGCGCACAACTCTTTCTTGTTCAGGCTCCAACCAGAGACGCAGGTTGTGCAACTCGCAGAGGCGCACGTGGCACATCCTGGTGGACAAGGCACGCACTCGCGACGTTTCTTGTCAGCGCTGAAGCCGATCGGACAGGAACTCGTACAGCTCCCTAGGGCGGAAAGCGAGTTGTTCAGTATTCAGGGAAATATTCGAAAAGTTACGTTCCTCTTCTATTGGGGTCTTTATATCTACTGGTAGTATTTAAAGTATATCCTAGTATTTATTTTTATATGAAGACTGCAAGATTTTTTCCCGAACTGAACATAGGTTTACCAAACACCATTTACTGAAGGCGAAATCTAATCTTCAACAGATGGCATTTAAACATTAAGCTAAATTTAGGTACTGACTGGATTCCACCAAGAAGGTTTCGACAATTTCTGATGACTGAAACTATGGTTTCGTTAGGTCAATAAAAGTTTACTACAACTTTTAATTTGGAGTTCTCCTATAGGGGTCTTATGGATACCGAAATATTTTTATACTAGATCTGTCCTAATCGTTGAATAACTCAATAACTTATCGCATCATCAAGACTGATCTTCCCTGACTTATGTCAGGGAAGATCAGTCTGATTATATCTTAAAAAAGTATCGGGGTTGGGTTAAAGTTTCATTCATTCTACGAATTATATTCCTTGCCAGTGTACAAGGAGTATAATTGCGCTGTATACCATTATGGGAGAACAATCCTTGTCGACAGCTAATGCAGTGGTTCTCAGCAGTTCCGTTACACGTCTCGCAGGTTGAGTGACAAGGCGCACAATTGTAGTCCTGAGTTTCGTACGTGTAGAGCGGACAGGCCGCGTAGCATTTGTTCTCGTGCATGACCAGGTGATGCTCGCAGCTCGTGCAGTGGTCGGGTCTGTCTTGACAGCTAGCGCAGTTCGCCTCGCAGGGCACGCACGTGTTGTTCTCGAAATCTGTCGCAAATTTCAGTTGTATCGTAAACTCGAGCTTCGGGGCAAATGCGGTGGTCGAACAAGTCTTAGGAAACGGTGGATTTGTGCTATTTCTGAGATCAACGACTTTTTATAGATCTTCACAATCTTAGCAAGAATCCTTATAAGTGGATCGATCCTTATAAGAGTTTCAAGATTAGGCATTAGAGAACTTATGAGGATATGTCGGATATCTCAGACATTCGGATATATTAGGTATTCGGATATGTTGGGAATCCGGATATGTTGGGTATCCAGATATGCTGGGTATCCAAATATGTTGGGCATCCGAATATTCAGATATGTTGGGTATCCAGATATGCTGGGTATCCAAATATGTCGGGCATCCGGATATTCAGATATGTTGGGTATCCGGGAATGAGTATCCGGATATTCAGATATGTTGGGTATCCGGGAATGGGTATCCGGATATACCCCGTAGGATATCGGGGTATATAGGATATCTGGTTATTTTAGATATCCAGATTTTTTAATACTAGGATAATTGGCACTACTAGTCTCTACGCAATTTTCTTATTTTTACTCACTCTCGAAATACCCTTCGGGGCACTGCTGCAGACACACCGCGAGATCTGTCACCCGCAGGTGCGCTGGGGCGCAAGATAGACAGGAATCCTGTCCTGCGCCAGCACAGGTTTCGCAGGATTCGTGGCAGGGCCAACAGACTCCGCCCTGGTTAGGGAAGCTTCTCGGGGGACACCGGCTCACGCACGTGCTGCAAAAACCACATATCATCCCCGGTTAAAAAATGTTCCAAACTTTTTTCGAAATCATTTATTCCCAAGTTGTTTAACAAAAATTCAGTTCAATAAAAAAATATGCTTATTTATCTATTCGTCAGAAGATGGCGTAGAATTCGGAAATTCTAACTTGAATTGCGACGCTATTTCAACCTCCCTTTCTCTGTCTCGTTCGTGCTTAGTTTCGCAATGCAGAGGAAGGGAGGATGCGTTCGCAACCGCAGCCGAATAACCGGATAATAAATAATAATTTCGTTTCGTCACGGGAAATTAGTCACGTTATTTCGGCTATACAATAAATTACGGACTAATTCAATAACATGGCGTTGAATGTCCTATTACAGTCGACAGTGTTATTTTAAGTAGGCGGTGGTGTGTATGTACAACGTTAAACAAAATTTCATGCATAAATTAATAATTAAAGTACAATTAGTCGGATAATTGTGTTACCGGAAGTTAGTACTGATGTTACAAACATTAATTTTACGTACTCACTGTGCCTGTGTCTATTAGACACACTCCATCCTTCCTTGAACAATTAAAAATCAATTGCACGGTTGCGTCTTCGCGCTGCCTCGGGCCGTTTGCTTGTCGGATTGGAAGTTACGGTTCTTTCGCTCGGTGTTTCGCGTTTTGATGATTGTTATCACCGAAACGCTGGTTTCGGTCGTTTAGTTGCAATTGAGTTTCGCGGAAAATCGACCCGGGTGGTGGCAACGCGAAGAGCAAAATGCTTAAACATTTGGGAAATAACATTTGTCGTGGTATTAGAGACAAGGGGAAGGAAACGGGGTGAGGGCACCAACAAGCTAAATTTATTACACGTCAAACTAATTGACCGATTGGGTTATTCATTATATATACGAGGAGAAAAATAGTTTGGCATAAACATGTTTACCTTCGTCAAGATAAATAAGTTCGGAACTTGTACAGACAGAAATAATCTTGATAGCCAGAATTATGTACATTTTATAGCAATGTTGCATGATGAATTTATGTAAATGGTTTACATAAAGTTTTCATCAACGTATTTCCTTACTGTGCTGCAAAATTTATATAAGGAACTTTTGCATATCTTCTTTGATGTGTGGAAAACCGACGACACTAAAGTATATGCTAAAGGTAAACATGCTAGGTTAGAATTTTTGGTTATTAATAACATATTGTATGAAACATATTCAGAGTTTAATATTTGTGCATAAATTATCAATGACAAATGTATCTTATGTGGTTAATACATCGGCCTGATATATACATATTAGGGTGGCCATAAATATCGATTTTATTCTCAGTGAAATTGTTTATAAGGTCCCCAAAACACATATACATTTATTCTGCACTCCACAAAATAAAACCCGATGGTTTACTTTACAGTGTTAATTAATTTACAACGTTCGAAAAAGTGGCGAGAAAATAAAAAATGGCCCCAAGATTTGTGTCTTTCAATCGCGCAAATTATCCTCATTACGATCATAATCACACTTTTTCATTACGCCCCGCGAATTCACTTTTAATCTCTCCGTCGCCGTAATTAGACTAAATACATTTCATTTGTACCGCGACGGGGTTGAAAACGAAATCCGCGAGGCAAAAAACACCGACTATTGTTAGTGCCGTCCGCCAAGTTCGAAGCGAAACTTAATTATGATTATACCCCGCGCGCGTTCGCTGGCGTTATCTTTCAATTTTATTAATGGAACAGCTCAAAACGCAGCCCACCTTTAGTGCGAGCAATATCGTAGATTATATTGCAAAACCGCCGTAAAAACAGGCAAAGTTTGTTACGCGCGCGACGTCGAATGACAAAAACTGACTGCGCCGTCCAAAATGTGTATGTCGAGTAAATCCAGATGGGAGGGGAACATGTGGATATTTAGGTGATTCTTTTATTTAAGCTGTTTTTGTTACAGCTAATCAAAATACAAATAAAAATTTTCAAGTACCTTCAAACTTCCTTTTTTTCTCACCCCAAAACTCCGGATTAATAATTTTTTATCTTCTTTTAAAATATGCATGACACCTAATTTTTAGGCCTCGAAAGGTGTATACCCCCTAATTTGCGAATACTTTGCAAGTGCAGCCAAGCGAAAAATGCAAAAAAAGGCTAAGTCCGGGTCGTGGTATAAGTCCCGCGACTTCACTTAACTCGATCGATAAGTGAAGTCGCGGCGTCAGCGTGAAATTTGCGACTTACTTGTCGAGCCGGTAAGTTTTGCAGGCGACGCACAGTGTCGGTCCTTTGCCGTAGCATCCTTGATGATCGCACTGAGGGTCGCAGTCATGTAGCTGGATGCGCTTCGCGGGATCGAACGAGCCGTCCGCGGGGGAGGTGTCGCCCGGCAGACGGTTGGTGAGCACGGATCCCGAGGAGCCATCCAGGGTTGCGACCGAGGCTTCGACGTTCGAGGCGGCGCCGGTGTAGGGCCCTTGGTAACTCTGAAAGAAGTCGCCGTGCCGGAATAGATCCAATGCTGGGGCATGGGGTCGGTAACTGAACGGGTACGGGATTTGTGCAGGGGATGAAAACGCTTGAGACGACACCTGTACCGGGTTGAACTGCCGCGTCCGAATCCGAATAGGGTTCGTCGCCGTCCCGTAGAATATCAGCTGCCACTTCTTCAAGATTCCTGCACAGAGTTGCGGAGGTAACGTTATTGTAGGACACTTCCAAGTTGGAGTTGGGGGTGGGTTAAGTTAGGTTCTAGGCCCAGGTAAGAAGATACCGATGCGAAATTGGTGCTTGGAGATCTTGCATAGAAAGAAAAATCAAGGGATGCTTGAGAATGCCCTGGAAGTAAAAACTGACTTGGAACCATAAATGGAATTTGACTCTGGAAATCATTGTGGAACCAAGCTTGGTTCAAGATTCATTCTTAGATAGATAGGTTCCTAGATAGGTTCCACGATTCCATGAGTGGAATTCCTAGATAGTTTCCATGATTGGATTTATACTTGAATAGATACTTGATAGATACTTGGATAGATACTTGGATAGATACTTGAACCAAGCTTGGTTCCATAATGGTTTCCAGTGGCAAATTCCATTTATGGTTCCAAACCAGTTATCTTTGTTAGGGTGTTGATCTATCGTTCCTTGAAGTTATGGTTTCAAACTTTGAGATGATTCAGCCTTTCAAACTTTGGAAGTCAGGGAATGAAGAAGAAGAAGGAGAAAAAGAAGAAGAAGATGAAGATGAAGCTTCGACGTCAGGATTTCTTTTGTTGAGCTCATCTAGGAATGAATTTCGTTGTTTCATTCCTAGATATTATATAAGGAAATTATATAAGGAACCTTGAGTCCTCAGCCTTTCATCCCTTGAATTTTGTTTCCGTGCAGTGTTAAGTTTAATAATTAATAACATTGGCTAACATTAAGTGCCCATATATATACACATAAGAAGCCACCTTAAAATCCGCGTTCACCGAGAGAAATTACCATGTTATAATAACCTAAAAATTCCTGTACTGTTTTTCATGTTAGTAATATTGGAACCAAAGTTAACAAAGTATTTTTTCGTATTATTTTCCTGAAAAATACAACATGAAAAATGTAGGCACAATAGTTACACGAATAACATGTTGTAATAACAGGAATTCGTGTTAATTTCGTGTTAATTTCGCATGAGATTTTTCTCGGTGTCAATCTATGTCGAATTGATGTTGATTAAAGCGATGTTTAGAAATTGATTAATTGTCGATTAGATACATCCGCGAGTCGACATCCATATATAATCAATCAGTATCGATTAAATGTCGCTGTGACGTTTGGTTATATCTATAACAGGCAGGGTATATAGGCAGGGTATATGTAGATGAACGTGCCATAAATCGATATTTAAAATTCGATATGTATATTTTCAAAACTTTTCAAAGCTTCTTTATTATTAGTATAACTTCTAGTTTTATCTGTTTGAACCATCGATATGTATATTATTATCTGGGCCTATACATTTAATGGAACTTGGTCGACAAATAACAGTTGTGTCAGAAGTGAAGACATGTTTAAGTTATATACAGTGAACAGTCGATTAAATAAGTGACGTGAGGTTATTTTGTCGATAAAATACAAATATACTTTAAAATACGAATGGAGTAGAAAGCTGAAAGAATTGTGAGATTATAGATATGTGGTTAAAAAGTGAGTAGAAAGGATTTCTTAGCCTAAGTTGAGGTTACTGCTAAGTTGATACATTCAGAAAAATTAAAAATTGAAGATATTTTTAAATTGTGCAAAATTGCAATATGGAATGCAATGAAATAGGTTTGTGAACATTTAGTTAAGCCTAAATGTTCGGTGTTCAAGAAAAGTAGTTTAACAAGCTGGGAGTGAGTAGTATTTGGAGGTTATGTAAGGTTAAAAATAGGAATTTTACAGGTTCGAAAGTACGTCGGAACTAGATTAAATTAACCTTTACGATAAACGTAACGCAAAAAAATACAAAAATGTTAATGTTTCAAGCAACTCATCAATTAATTTTCCTAAAAGAGGTTTAATTTTTTTATTTTACCATACTAAATATAAGTTTTTGTTAGTCAGTGTATTTAATATAATTTAAGGGGAGGTGCAACCCAAATGTTATGAAAAATCGAAAAAAATGGAAATTTTTTTATGCTAATTTTAGATACTTTGAACTCTTTACTATTGTGAAGTGAAATTGAAATTTCCATATCTGCAATACAAATCATGTTTTTTAACATTTTGATTGGTAATGCACAGCGTCTATTGTGGCATTTCCAAACTTTAAAGGCGATTATCTCGGAAACTGTTTATTTCCCATTTATGCAGTTTTCTCGCACGCGGCGTTATTTTTCTCAGCCAATTTTCAGCCATTTAACTTCAAACTTATCACACATAATCTTCAAAGTATAATTTAGAAGCATTTCTAAAGACATATTTTCCATTAATTTTGTTAAACAAAAGTTACAACACTTCAAACAAGAAAAATACCGAAAAATAGGCCAAGATCGGCCAATGTTGTGCTTTTTATCCCCCAAGAAAGCATAACTCGAGAACAAAGTAAGAATTAAAAATTCTGTCTTTAGAAATGCTCAATTATAGAACAAGGATGTGTGACATTTGAAGTAAATCGAATGAAAATGCCCTTTTTTTATCTATTCTAATTAATAAAAGGGGGGAGGATATTTTTTCCGGGTTTTGTTCAATTTTCTTTTTATTTAAACTAATATGAATAAAATATTGAAATTTCAAGTCATTCGGATGAAAATTACGGATTTTATCCATTTGGGGTGCACCTCCTCTTAAGGACTGTTCAGTAAATATTCCCCTATTCAAACCTTCCATAACCTCATTTTCAATTAAAAAATTCTTATTTGACCTTTTCCCTCGAAGCCAATTATAATGAACTGAAGCACATACTTACCAAAACCAAGTCATAATACAAAACAATACCTGTCAACATTTGTCCTTGCATGTGTGTTGCATTAGTGGCCATAACAAGCCACAATACATCTCACATCAATTATCTCCATTCTCAAAACTTTCTCTACTCAATTAATCCATTTTCTCTCTAATTCTATCACATTTTAAAAAACCGAGTTATCGGCGATAACTCGGCGATAAAAAAGTGTTTCGTCGCAACAGTCGAATTATCCGCAATTAAATGCAACGAAAATTAAACGCCCCGACTACAGATTCCCGCAATTTTCGTGCTCCTTATTTGTTTTCTTCCAAACCTGTTTTTTGTAACAAATATCTCCTCATTATTTGATTACTCTTCTAACATTAAACAACTATTTTTTAACTCGACGCAGGAAAATATCACAACAAAATGCGTTGCCATTATAGCAAAATTCCATCAATCATCTCTGCCAATGAATCAACTTGTTATCACTTTTCTCACCTGATACAGACATCGAATATCGGAGAGTATGGCTCGGAAGAGGCATATTATATCCAGACTGAAAAGAGTCTGGATAGAGTCTGGCAATAGTCTGGGCACAGTCTGGATGTAGTCTGGCAATAATCCGGTGGCCAGACTGAATCCAGATTAATTTTTTTCACGCGACTTTCCGCCCTTGGTACCGGACGGAAAGTTACATTACTTCCCTTGGGAAGAAACGATTAACTTTCCGCCCGCTATTTTTATTTTATTCCACACAAACGTTGCAAAGTTGTTCTTTTCCATCCTAGGGCGCAAAATGACCGGGCGGGAAAAAGGACCTTGGGCGCAAAATCATACTTTACGCTCGCGGGCCATATTCCCGCCCGCTCATTTCTGCTCTTGGGCGGAAAAAGAACAACTTCACTTTCTCCATACAGACATTCAAAAGTATATTTATCATGAAAGTAAGACAAAAAGTATTGCTATAAGATAAAAATTATCGTTTGCACCGCAGATTAAAAAAACTTCTTTTCGCAATCTGAATGAAATATACGATATTTCATTCAATTTTCATTTCTGAACGAAATGAAAAGGGAAAAGGACAAACAAACCAATCATCAACGAAAAAAAAAAAAAAAACAGTGGTAGGACAACACACGGGGTGATTTGTTTCAAGGTCCAGCATTCGGTGCGGAAGTGAGGGTACCTGGCGAGTTGACGTGACGGTTTCCGGCGTTGATGACCTGCAGGGTCCAGCGGCCGTCGGCTTTTTCGCCCCAGAAGTGTACGCTGAGGAAGGGCCAGTCGTCGAAGTTGGAGCTGAGCACGTCCCGCGGTCTCTCGAACAGCAGCGTGGAAGTGGTGCCCATCGGCGAAGTCAGCAGCAGCCGCAGGTTGCCGCGTGGGAAGAACCGCAGTGATACCTGTTTGTGACATATAGATTGCCGCCATATAGATTGACATTTTACGATTATTTATAGACATTTTATAGCCATGAGATGAGTTCGTGAGCTTTTACAGTTTTTTCGAGCCTTTTTATAATGGAGTTGGAGGTGGGAAAGGTGATGGACCATTTTGAAAAATGAAAAAAATAAAATTAACTTGGGTCGCTCTAAAATTGGACGAATGAAAGTTATATATAATATGAAATGGGTAATACATTTTAATAAATTATTTGTGAAGCCTCAAAGTCGATTACAGTCAAAAAATAATTTTTTGACTAAGTTTTCTGGGTGTTGTGGTTCCATTGGTTCCATTTTCTCTACAATGAAGGAAGATCGAAGCTATAACTTTCTTGCATTGATTTTACGGTTATATTAGCTTTAATTATTTTAACTTTTTTAATTATTTTAATTTGACCCATTTTTTTATTAGGCAGCAGCTTCAATCTTTAAATCCACTCATAGTAAATTTTCCAAATCAAATAACAAATACAACTTTCCTACACTCTTCAGTGAAACTGCTATGAGTTGCAAATAATTACCATTCTAAATCTTGACGTTGATTTAGTGTGCTGAATTTTATACAACAACGATAGCAAATTTCATTAGAGCCTTTTTCTTGCACTGTATCTCGGGGCAGTGAGCTCTTAAATCCAAATTTAATCAAAACCGAATTAAAGTCGAATTCAAGCCAAATTACAACGACGCGAAAACGAGACCCTCCCTTTATCCTCAAGTTCCCTTTGTCGTCCGATGAGCCGATTTTGTACGTTATTAAACGTCGGATCGCGACGCAAGGCGCGTTTTAATTTTAAGGCACATACGCGCATAAAAGGAATAATAAAGATAATAACGTTATTACGGCTGACATAATGGAGAGTAATTGCTCGTAGGAAAGTAGCGTTTTCCTTCTCGGAGCTATGCGAAGTTCGGTATCCGACCTCTACCTACATTTGCCCATTGTTTCGAATTGCGATGCAATCGCGCGTTACACCTGACCGCCTCGCAAAGGTTACAAACCGGTGTATCTCCGACATTTCGCAACGTCGGCCGTAACACTTTCTTTCGTGATCTCTAATAACATTTTGCCGTCTATTTATGAGCCATTGCGACACCGTGAAGTTCATGGGGAAAAGCGATTGCGCGCGAGGGAGTAATCAATCGGAAATTCGAGGTTACTGATTTCATCGATGCGAGAGTTTTTTCGGGATTTTGAAGCAAATTGTGGAACTTATGATTTGAAACGTTTTGAAATATTCGACATTTGATATTTATTAAAAGTGGGAAAAATGATTGCGATTTAGCGCAAATCATTTTTCTTGCTGTCTTAGTTCAAAGTGTCTGAATTTGTTCAAGACTTGAAAGATTTTCAACAGTTGCGAAGAGGATTTTCGTAATTAGACAGCTGAAAATTAAAAACAAATTTTTATACAAAAATAAGTGTAAAATTTCACAATCGAAACTTTTTGAACGAATCGCAGGCATTTTCTTGACTAACAATTTGTTATAATTCGTTAATTGTTCATTGACAAGTTGTTACAAAGCAATAACTGTTCGTATTACTATAGTTGCAGCAGCTACGGTCGGTAGTTAGGCCGCTTTTTTAGCTACGATCGTAGTTAAAACTCGACGTTATTTTTCTGTGTGTATAGTATTTACTATTATTCAAGTAATTGTGCGACATGCAAATTTGGTTTCAAATTTACTTGGGAACGTTGAAACTTCGATTTTTAATTGTTACCTTTTATTTTAATCCTGTGAATACAACCGATATCCTATTGGCTTTCACATTTGACAGCCTTTGAAATGTTTATCCGCGTAGCTCAATCAACGGTCGAAAAAAAACTCTAGAATAATTTAGCAAAGCTATCCGCAGTTGTATGGGAACCGAAGGTAATTTGGGAAGCTTAAGAAAAATTGCAATAGAGATTTATATTTCATTTGAACAAATGAAATATACATATTTTTAAAAAATATTGAAAAAAGCAAAAATATGTTTTTTCGTTACATTGTTATAAATTGTTCGTTGTAATGATATATTTTATTGCTAAAACTGCTAAATCAGTACATGCTGACTTACGCGAATATATTTATTTAAAAATTCAAAATAATGTTAAAGATACTATTGAAAAAATTATTATAATAATTCTAATAATAATTCAATAATTATAACAAAAGTATATAAATAACAATGTGTTGTTATTGAATAATAAATAGTAAGTGTCATATTGAAAGTGCCCCATATGTAAAGTATATCGCAAAATGCCATTGAATTTGTACAGGAGTTGAATTTTCATATTTAATATTTTTCTTAAACTTCGATAAACGTCATTCACATAGCACCGTCTGTGAAATCTCCACAATTTTTACTTCCGTGTCGAGTTTATAACTTTCGTTGCTATGTGTTTATTCTGATTGAGTTACTCATACGTTGGCTTCATTTTCGTCGAAAACTTCATTGTTGATAGCTGTCTTGTGTTGATAATTAGAGAGATCGTTATCTGAAACGCCCCGAGGCGCTTACCTCGTGTTGAAAGTTTCGTTCTGCATTGGCTATTATTCAAACAAAAATTCTTCCGAACTCATTTCGACCGATAACTCTCTATTCCATGCTCTTTAAATAATCATTTACGTTCGCGAAAAATGGATTTTTTCTGAAAGGTGGTGATCGCTGTTATACGAGAATGCTGTCAAAGCTCCTTATCGTTTTTTTATTATGCGAAAAAAGGTTTAAAGAAATGTTAAAAAAATTATTAAAAATAATTTTCTTTTTATTTAAAACAATCATTGTTAACAATTATCAGTTTGTTTTCAAATCCATCTGCATTTTTTGCAAAATTGCTTATACAGTTTATAAACAATTTTTCAAAATAGTGAGGATTTATAATATAAACACTACAAAATCGGTTAAAATTGAAGATCGCGGAAAGATCTCTGAACGATCTCTCAACGATCAATACGCGTTTTTTATGTTCTGCCAAATAACCTTGAAATCATCAAAGAAGGATCGCAGAACATCCAATGATCGATAGGGAGTGTTCCACAAGTTTTGCTTTATGATTTTGAAACGATCACAAAACGATCGTAGAGTGATCGTTCTTCAAAATAGAAGAAGAACCATCTTTCTTCCAGAGTTCATATCAGATCCATCGTGCGAATCAAATGCCAGTCAAGATTTTCTAGCTTTCTGCGGTTGCCGTTGGAAGAGGTCATGCAACGATCAAAATCATTTATACTCGGGAAAGTTCGGTATTGTACTCGCGGGGATTCGTCATTTATGGCGCCTATCCGGCGATCACTTTAGTTGCCTTGGTGACGCTCTTGGCACTCCATGGAGAATCTCGGGGTATGTAGCCACTTCATCCCAAGAGCTGGTCTCGTAGCATCTAGTGCACAATATCATCTGGTGAGAATTCTCCGAAGTCTTCTTATTGGTGTCTAGTGTTCGCAAGCAAAAAATGTGTGGTGTGGTAAGGATTTAAGTTAGGTAGTAGTCTACCTCGCCATGTCGACGCTCTCCCAGTCAGCTAACCACGGGATCAATCTTGCGGTCAACCTCCCTCGTGTACCGCTACCCACCTCTGCTTCCATCTCGCGTGTCTCCTACCACAGGCTTCAGTTTCCAGCAAAATTCTCGTCGTTCAAAGATCATCAGGTCGATGGGCGATGCCGATCCCACTATTAGGACCACAGGCTCCGAAATTGCGCAATAGGCGCAAGCGATCTTCAAAGTGTCCCTGCGTTGAACGACAGCCATCTTCCTCCTGCAAGACTCTCTTTGTAAAATCGAGGCCAAAATCTCCGCGCCATAGAGTAGGATACAATGTAATGTTTCCATCAAAAGACGGCATTTGCTTGGTATCAATCAGTAGCGACCTGGGATGCTTTGTCAGTGACTCTCTAGATATGAGACTTCGAAAATGAATCGAAAGTTTCTACCTAGTGTCACAGCTAGATACTTCAGAGTCGATCCGGTGTAATTCTTTTCCTGGATCCGGATTTTTGTTTTCGTTTGTGCCAGAGCGAGGAATTCGTCCTACATCCAGTGACTTATGCGGTGCATGGTTACGACCAGCGTCATTTGAGCGATGTCCAGGTTTCTGGCAACGATGAGGACCGCCATATCATTTGCGAGATCGATGAGCAGAGTGCTCTCTAGCATTTCCAACCATAGATGGATGTCGTATGTCACGTTTTCCAAATATCGGGACCAAACAGGGATACTTGGGCTGCTCCGGCAGACATGCTTCTAATGCCTTGACCGTCTTCTGTTACCTTCTAGATCCTGGAGGTAGTCCTCCACAACCTGAATCGCTTCAGAGGGCGTCTCTCCCGTTCACAGAGCCGAATTTCAACTCTGGGAATCTGCAAACCAAGGTTACCAAGAGGTTAACCTTTCGGAAAATAGGATTACCGTAGTAATTTCTCCACTTTTCTCGCTGGCTTCTACCGGTCACTGAAAGACCCGATAAGTAGTATGGGCGAGCTATAGGGCACCCAAACAAAGTTGACCTTCAGAGCGCGTGAGCACTCCGGCAGAAGGTCGATGACCTTGATATATAACCTGATTCTCAAGGCGATGACATTGACCTTGAGATTGAGCCCTGGGTCTTTGTGGGGGTGTCATCATGACACTCTCGCAAGTTCAATGACATCATTCAAGGTCGACGACGTCATCATCTCTTGAGGGCTCTATCTCAAGGCCAATGACGTCATCGATCTTGAGCCGGAGAGCTCAAGGTCGATCTCAAGGTCAACTTTGTTTGAGTGCCCTATTGCTCACCGATTCTTCTGATGTTAAGAACGTGTTGTACTTATCCAGTACAGTTGTGGGCAGGTCTTTATCGCAGCCTTCAGTTCTTTGACAGTGATACCGTCGGGTCCAAGCTCCTTTTTATGTCTCAGGACGTTGGTCATCTCGTTAATTCCTCGAGAGTTACCGTCAGCGTGCAAGATGTCAGCCACTTCTAGTTTTTGAAACCAGTGATGATTTGGAAATAGGGCAACTACACGGTTTCCATTTCGCGCAGGTCCATCGACATACTGGAGAGGACGCCTGATATTTCATTGTTGGCGTCGTCACTTTTTTACCGAGTTTAATTCAATAATAGATTCGGAATTAAATGCACGGATTTGCAAAAATTCTTTCCGCGTCATATCACACGTCAAATCGATCAGTCCGGAGTTACGATAGTGCAACACGTCATTTTTGTTGCCGCGCAACGTGCTTCCGAAAAAAATTTTTTACTGAACGAAAGCTCGTTTGATTGTTTCTTTGATATATTTCGGTTTTGAGCGTTCGGATTTAGCGAAATTAATTGAAATGTTTTCGGGGCCGGCCAAGTTTCGTTATTTTCCAACTCTTGCAATTTGAAAAACACTTTCACATTTGTCGCAATTGTAATAAACGTTAATACATCGGTTTGCATTTGATTATTATGTGGATTGACTCTAAATAATAGACTATTGATTTTATTTAATTCTGTTTGTTACAACTATGTGCGTCGATTACTGTTTCAAGTATCAGACTCAAAGTGAACATTGTGCAGCATTTAACATGAAATGCAATAAAACAGAATAAATCAAACCAAAATAATTGCTTTTAAACGATTATTTTATATATATTAATCCAACAAGAATTAATCGAACAACATGTCGAGAAAGACGAATCATTTCCACGATGACGATGCTTTAATGTGTTCTTCAGCGTTTAATCAAATTCGAATAATGTTGTCCTAAACTGACGTAAAAGTGTGCAAAAACTCAGAATTGGAAAAATAAATGAAACAGTAGGAATGCATGGAGAATATTTGCAAAAGCATGGTTAATAAAAAGGAAAAAAACTCGCAGTTCATTCGATACTTAGCAAGATTGATCATTTGTGACGTGGAATACTCATACATTTTCTACGTAAAATTCATACATAATTTTTTCAATAAATACAGAAATGGTTGTTGAAATATTTAGATGAGATGTATCGTTTTCATGCTGCAAAATTTACAATCGTGTTTGCATATCGGGAAATAGCGTTCAATAGGGTTTAAAAATAATACAAATATGAAACATCCGAGCAAAAAAATTCTATGCAAGCAGTGTTCTTTTTCTGCTGCGGAGTATTTAAATTTTACGCTCTTCGATTGTGATTGTTTCGTCGAAGGAATTTAGACGGTCAAAGTCGTAAGCTGTGATGTCAGTTTCAAGTTCAGCAGGAAATGGATGAATTTCGTTCTTGACATGTTGAAATGAAGAACGTATGAAGTGCAGCAGTGGGGAATAAAAAGTTCAGACACGCGGATTTGTTTTGTACAGTCAAATGGATTTTTATTCATTCCACGAACTTGCATAAAAATCGTACGATAAAATGGTCGGGCAAGTTTATTTCAAAGTTTGAACAAGATTCTATTTAATTTCGAAACAAACTGCTGGTTTTTCAAAGTTTTTTTGCATTTTATCTATTACTTAGTTTGTTAAGGTGTAATGACAGTCAAAGTTATTTTATAAGTTACCAATAATTACTGGTGACTTATAAAATGACTTTGACTGTCATTACTGACATTTTTAATGCATTAATTTTGATATAAGATACGACAAATTTGAGAAACTGCCTTTATCAACAGAGCATAAAATAACATAATTTATTCATTTTTTCAAATGTTTGTCTAGAATTCCCTGCGAAACTGCAGTTTCCGATATTTCTCCATTCTCCGACTCGCTAACCCCTTACACCGTCGCTCGGAATATTCCCTTCGAGCTTCGATACAAACTTCTCCAGACTCTTCGAACATTAATTCTATCTCTACCAGCATCACTCCGGCATCTCCGGAAAGCCATCTCACCGGCGCAACCCTCCCCGAAGAAATCCGCGATACTCGTGAAACAAAATCCTGCCACTCCTGACTGTTCAAATTAATCCTCAAAAGTGTTGTTGACACGTCCTAGAAGTTTCTTGATGAGGCAGTGCTTATGAAAAAAGTTTAATTGTTTAATTCCAGATGGCAGCTATGGTATTTTTTTATTTGACATTGTTTGCGCGGAGAGAATGTGTAAGTTGTAAAAGATTGATTTGGCACCTAACTTTTGTATCACGACGTTTCATGCTATTATTAAATGGCTGTCATACTAGAAAAACATGGATCAAACCTGTTTTTCATGAATTCGAACTATATTAGTAGTACAGGAGATTCGATAAAAATTACATTAGTCTGGCAACCTAGAGTCATTGGTAGACTCTAGGTTTAGTATTATTAATTAGTATTATTAATTATAAATTTTATAAAATAGTATTGTTAATATGTAAGTAAACTGTAGAAATAATAAGTGGATTCTAATTTCCAACTGAAGAACTGATAGAACAGATTTTTAGAAAGCTAGAATTATAACTAGAATGTAGTGTGAGTCTTTCCAATTGATTATTCGATAAAGTCACCGAATGTAACCTTCTTGTCACCTTACACTCTTCGAAATGATTGCTTGAATCGAATGCATGAAATCGATTGGAACAACATATTTTCCAGATTACTATTTCATTAAAATTTTACCAGGTTGACTGGGCTATTGGCAGACTTCAGCCTAATCATTTTCCAGCCCGCCAATTAACCTTAACCACTCTATTTGTCTATTTTCCGACCTTTCCAGGCCACATATAAATTGTATCTCCTTGCTACCAAACTACTGCAACACTATCTCTTCTATCTTCAACTGATCCTAAACTGTAAACTATAAACAAACTATAAACAATCTTCTAACAGTCTGACAACAACATAACAGGAGTCTGACAAGGATTGCTACCAGACTTCATCACTGAGAAAAAGATTTATCTAAAACACTGAGAAACAAATCTGGTAGTCATAACTAGGCAATCTAGCTGATTTAGGTTCAACATGTTGAGTCCGGATATGAGAACTAGATTCCTTCGTCTTAGGAGTATTGTTGGTTGCCTTAGGAGTATTGTGAGTAGCTAGGCTGGTTGAACCTAAAATCAACTAGCCGCTCTGGTTGTGATAACTAAACGGTGTAGTTGCTTTAACCAACCTAACGAAATTTTGATAAAAACTAGTTCTAGTTACCAGATTTCTTGTCAAGGCAACGAGTTGTCTTATTAGTTCAAAGAACTAATAAGACAACTCGTTGTCTTATTAGTTCTTTTGACTAATAAGGCAAATCCTTTCTTTATGAATATAATATGTAATAAAGAGACGTGGGTTGAATTGGCGCCCAACCAGGGACAAATTGGCGCCCAACCAGGGTCGAATTGGTACCCTGGTTGAATCTAGTTGATATTATGGGCCATAACCGTCCATAATCCAGGGATAAATTGGCGCCCAACCAGGGACAAATTGGCGCCCAACCAGGGTTGAATTGGCGTCCAACCAGGGACAAATTGGCGCCCAACGAGGGTCGAATTGGCACCCTAGTTGAATCTAGTTGAGATTATGGGCCATAACCGTCCATAATCTAGGGATAATTTGGCGCCCAACCAGGGACAAATTGGCGCCCAACCAGGGTCGAATTGGCGCCCAACCAGGGACAAATTGGCGCCCAACCAAGGACAAATTGGCGCCCAACCAGGGACAAATTGGCGCCCTGGTTGAATCTAGTTGAGATTATGGGCCATAACCGTCCATAGTCAATACGATTGACTGAAAGGTCATTGTCATTATCAAACAAAGATCATTCCAGTCAACCTACTGCATCTAGGTTGTTGTCAACTTTAGTTCATTTATTGTCAGTTCTAATTGATACGTTGGTTACGTTAGACACTATTAAGCCAATCGTTATGAGTTGTTTCTATCGCACAACACTTTTTTCTCAATGTTTCCAAATCAGTTTTTCCTCAGCAGGAACGATGCCTACAAAACGATGTATAAACTCGAGACAAAGAGCGGCATTGGGTCCGTCAGGCAATTAATCCGTTGATGAAACCGGGTGGACTTACCTTGCACTGCACGTGTTCGAGGAAGCGCACCTCGTTAAGAGTGCCGGCGCAGCCGCTTACGTCCATATAGGCGCTTAGTGTGTAGCCGTACGTGGGGTCGATGGGCCGCTCCTCGTTGATCTCTTGGGATTTGCAGATGTGCTGAGGAGGCACATTGGTCCACTGCTCGGCAAGACTGACCATCGCCCCGGCGTCCATCAAGCCATAGCCAAACTTGTGGGAAACCTGCGGGTTGCCAGCACATAGGCGATTAGTTTGTTGTTTAGCTCATGTTTGGTTCTTGTTTTGACGGACAGAGAAAAATGATAGGAAAGTATTGTAGATAAAAATTATGAATAAAGGATTCCATACAATTCTTTTCAGATAAATTATTTAGAGTTACGAGAAACATGTTCTGTCAGATCTTCTGAGTATAAGATATATATAGGACTGAATCATAATGATCAGCATTTTGGCTTCAATTTTAGCTATGTTTTTCAATAGCTACAATTCTTTTAAATTCTTTTTGATACTTCCGTTTTTTATGCAGACTGTATCCAGACTCTTTACAATCTGAATATTATCTGGCAGCAGTCTGGATAAAGTCTGGCATATGTCCTGACCCAGACTATATCCACATTACAAATAGTCTGGATATAAACTGGTCCCAAATTGATTTTTTTCCACGCGGATAAATAAAATATAATTTAATATTATTACTTCAAAAGTGGCACCAAATGGAGATAAAAGGCTATGCTGAGAAAAGTCATTAAACGAAACGAGAACTCAATCGACTGAAAATGTGCTAAATTTTTTATCGTTGGTCGTTGGAACGTCCGTAACGAAGAATTCTGCAGAGATCTAATGTGTAATGCTTGCGGTGAAATTAATCGCGTGTGCCCAGTATTCAAAACGTCGACATTGGTATACTGCGTTACGCAAACAATTGGTTCGGATTTGCTCGAATATTTCGCGAATGAAAATTGCATTCGACGCTCCCGAGTGCTCGTATTAAAAGAATATTTATATAAACTACTTCGGACTCGTTTTGAATGCGCCGTTGGTTCGAGGCGAGCAATTTTCGACGCCCATTTTGGTTTCGCATTTTATTCCCTCCGTCGACATATTACGTCGACGATTTTGACAAAAAAGGTGGCAAAGATAAAGACGGAAACAAAATTGACGGTAAGAAATTGCTCGAACTTTTCAATGCATTTTCAGATCTTGCTCGCAGATATTCCCGAAGAAATATTACTATGCGGGTAGTGTGGGTATAACAATTTCACTTTTCAAAATGTCCGGATTGCCACGCGATAGTGGAAATGGATTTTCGCCGATTTTTGCGAGGTCGATTTGAAATGTTCAAATTTCGTGTTTACTCCGGAACATTGGCAACATGGGAATTAGAAAAAAATAAAAAAAGAGTGATTTGAATTTCCGCGATTTGGTTCATCTGCTTCCCATTTCTTTCGAACGGGTTCAAATTCACGTTTAATTATTACTCTCGAAATTTCGGGCAAAATTGAACTTTTCAACCGTTAAATGCATTAAATGTAAAATGTCCTGAAAGCAGATATGACTGGATTCGCACTACTTTTTACCGAGGTTAATCAGCTGTAGAGAATTGAAAAGAGATAAATCGAAAAAATGAGTTCAAAATTGTATAAAATTTCTGCGTATATTAATAAAAAAAATTAAGTGCAACGCAGATATGCAAATATTTCAGTCTTATACGATTTGGCTAGTCAATATTTGCAGGCTCATGAAACTGTGTGAAGAGTACTGGAGATAACCCCAATAACAGTTCCAAGGAAAAGGACATCATTTTGAAGTATTTTGCACACAACATAATCGTTGCCATCCCGTTTACCACCAAAAATCTTTTCGCCACATTCCTAAATGTGCCATGCACTTTCATCGGCTAATCCCCTTGAATGCCTTAATTCGCGTCAAAAAGAGCACTTCCAACCCTTCCCTCTCGAACCCCTCAAGCATCTACACCTCCTTTCCTCACGCTTCATTTGCGTACGAATGAGGGCGCCACAAATTCGCGTACCAATTTCCCACGGATACTCTAATCCTTTATAACATAAAAAAATTATTATGTATTATCTGTTATTGTATATTTTATTCCTTCGTCTATATATGTTTTATATATGATTAAATGTATCGTATGTTACTATATGTTGTATATCTAGAATTATTGATCAATTTGCGAACAGGCTCTGGAGTTTGATTTAGCGTACATAATTTTGTAAGTTGAATTGAAAAAAGAAGTGTAAAGATTCGCGATTGCATAATTTGTTAAATTCCGATGTCAGCAGCAAATGTAGGTCACATGCGTAAAAAAGCTTTAACGCAAGCAACAGCACGTTTTTCTGCTGATCTTTTCTGTTGATCTTCCTAAGTAATTAAATATTAAGAACACAAATCCAAATCGACGATAGCGACTCTCTTTTTTAAATTCTGAGCCACTTCTCAGTTTGGCGCCCAACGTGTGTGCGCAAAAAATATGTTGGTTGCCAGATATATATAAATTTTGTGTACAACGAATACAATAAATTTTGATGTACACACGATGTATATATGATTTACATGATCTCGAATAAAAAGGAGAAAACTAAACGAGACCTTCGACTCATTTAAGAGTCAAAGTAAGGTCAGTATGAAATTAACAAATATTAAAAAACTTATTCGATCAGCCACCCCAGCATTGATTATGGCCAACGATGCATAACTTTTGAATTTATCCGACGCCACCTTGTCTACCTCCTCTAAAATCTTTCACATTTAACTTCACTGGTTCGTTTTGAATCTACTAACACGATTGCTTATATTACGTTTGAAGCATAGAAAATAATTCTAGAAAACAAACAAGGAAAAACAAACTGTGTGCAAATGTATACTATTACCAAAACTGATATAGATATCGATATTATATTTCGTCGTCGAAATGAAATGAATGCTAAATCAATTTCATGACATAAAATACATTTTTAAATAGAAAATGTGGAATATTCGTGGAACATTTAGCTGAAACCAGTCGCTCATCTGTGACAGACAGGTTTTAAATTCTCTGTAAATACCATGTAAAAAATTTATTCAGACTGCATTGGAACCTCTGTTCTTTAACTCATTGAATCTCTATCATTTAAGTCCAACGACCAATGTTGTTTCATAGCCAATCGGAGCAGATTTAAAGAACAGAGGTTCTAGTGTATATTTGTAAATATAGCAGGCCAAGCATAGCTGTTTATAAAAGCATATAAAGTTTATATACGTGCTAGCACACTGAGAAAATAAAATAGTAAACTACATAATTTAAACTTTCAAATGTTAAAATTTCAAATGATAACAAATCATAATTATTATCTCATTAAAAGCTTAGTAGAAATATCATGAAACGTGAAACATTCATTTCACGTTTCATGCTGTTTTGATTAAAGGGACACCGGAGTCAAATTTTACACTTAGAAAACTAAACGGTAAAAGCTGCCACCTTTGCTGAATATGATTCCACTAAAATGGTACAATTTCAAACAGTTCCAAGGAAATTCTTGACGGAAGTTCCTTAGGGAAATTTGATACAAATTCAGTTTGAACTGTTTGCTAAATTTCACAAAAATTCAGCTATTAAATAAATAATATACCTAACTAATCTAAAAATAATACTACAAATACGCAAAAAATACGATGAAAAATAAAAAAATGCTACCCTAGTATTGTCTTTCGCACCAGCACAGAGACTCGAACCAACGATCTCTCCTTTACGAACTTGTTACGTTACCTCTTGGATGTTTCACCTTAAGGAGGTTGGGGTGTGAACTAAATTACTTATGAGAATTTGATGGAAAAAAATGTATGCTAAAGATACATTTACAAGGAATTTTTTGGCAAAGTTTGAAGGCA
>JABFPB010000524.1:0-36621 GCA_022817645.1 Ceratoteleas bidentatus
CGTAAATATTATGGTTTTAATCATAAGTTACAAATTGGCGATCCTGGCAGGATCGCCAATATGAGAAGGATTTTGTCACGTTACGAATTGTCGATCCTGGCAGGATCGCCAATATGAGAAGGATTTTGTCACGTTACGAATTGTCGATCCTGGCAGGATCGCCAATTCCTAAAGTGAGAAATCCTTCACGTACTCTTCGCCAACCTCGAGTTACTTTTTAAACTGAAGATATTACACTTTTGTAGATGTCATGGTTCCAATTTCATTGCATACCGATTCTACATCCTTTTCTGCACAATATGGATTTCTTAATATTTCAAAACGAATTTCCATCGAACTAAAATTTCGGCAGTGTCAAAGCTGACCAATCAGCTGCGCCAATTACACGCAATCAAACGGCCAGTAATCTTTTTATTGTTTTCCCGGTGAATCGCCCGTGAAACTGAGCCGCCTTTAATTGTATTTGCCGCGCGTCCATTTCCCATCAATTGCAGCGGGACGAGCATTTTCATGTCGACTTTGATACCTCAATTGAATTATCCTCTGTCATTGTATCCCACGTTTTTTCCGCGTTTCTCCCCGAGCAAGGAGAACCCTGGCGGAAAACCGGCTCCGAAAATTCTCACGTTCCGACCGCGTTTTCGCCGACGAACGTGTTGCCCCGACTTTCGGCAATCATCCATTAAAACGCGCGTTGAAAAATGCACGACCCCGCGCTCCGACCTAAAAGCCTTTCCTGAGCAATGACTCGGGAGCGGCACTAAACTCATTATCCGATGACGAAACGCGCGCTCTCCGATTCAATTTAACATTGATCATCCCACGGCAATTCTTCGCCGAGCTGTCACAGAGACCCGACGAAGACGTCACTTCATTCGGCAATTGAAGTTAACCACGATAATGGCGACTATTAACGATCACCGCGGCTGAGACGGCACCTGAGCCCAAAATATCACCGCAACTAACGCAATTACAGTTTACAAGTCCCGTCCCTCTGTAAGCGAGGCGCTATAGATATATAGCGGGTCGCGGACGAACGTTTGTAATATCTTAATACGCGCGCGGATGCGACGCCAAAACAGGGCAAAAGCCACGGCGCATCTGAGCACACTTCGGCATCACTGCCAAGCGCGTCCGTAAACCGACTCCGGAATAATATGCGGCGCGCCTTTATTCGAACGAACGTAATGCCCAGTGAACTAATTACGCTGGCGCGAACAAACAACAATCAACAGTTATAAATAAAGCCGAGGCTGTGTCCACATTTGACGGCCGGAATCCAATGAGTATCGTACGTGCTAATCATGTTTACCCCGGCACAGTTGCTCGCGGATAATTACAACCTGACTTATTCAGGGGTTGACGCCAGGTTTGAAAAACAGGCGGTTCGCCGGATTAAACGGTAAGGACAATCGCAGGTAAATGGAGTGCAAAGCGGATCGCGAAGAGATCGTTGGGAAAAGAGGATTTAAAGTGTTGACATTGGTGGGGTGAAGCGATTAAGTTGTTGCGAAAAATGTGCATTAGCTGAATCAACCAGATTTGCAGAAGAAGAACGAAAAACGAAATTGCGTTTCAGAGTTGAACATCACAAGAAGAATTTCTTGTGATGTTGACTGTCCGATGAAGGACACAGGCATGTAAACACCGGGGAAAAAGGTAAACAAACATTGTTTTGTAGTTGTTAAAATCCAGTATTTATGTTTATTTGACCTTCACAATGTAGATACAAGCTTGTTCTTGATCTTTCGCCCAGAATTTCTCAGAAGTTTCCTTCTAAGCCATCCAGCTTCAAATATTTTCATAAGCATTCTGTCCCCATCGACGAAACTTCCCCGATCAATTTAAGATCGAACGAAATTAAATTACGAAGGCCCATCGAGCGCGCCTATTAGTCACTGATCCAACATTGATTCCGGCTGGCATTAAATTAAATTTAGCGGGCGTTTACCCGCTGGAAGTCAATAGTTTGTTTGTCTGACCGCGCCTCGCGTTCACTACTGCCTCGGCGCAGTCATTATTTTATATTTGTGTTATTATGAGCATCCAACTAACTCCCCTGCGGATTCGCCCGAAGGTGCGGATAGGGTTAAGGCGCTGCACCCCGTACCCCCCGTCGAACCGGTAGTCGTGTTTGGCGGCTGCGGTTAGTGTAATTACGAAAGGATCCCTTCAGTGTCTTGCGCGAGACCAGGAACGTCTTAGCTCATCGTCTTATGTTTCGCTCCCCGGATAAGGAGCCACCGGAATCTCCACCCTTTGCGCTTCGACTATAACCGAATTGGCCAAATACCGTTATTACCTCCGCGAAACAGACACATTTCCGTGCCGGCACGCTCAGTAGTACTGCAACTGCCCTTAAACGTAAACCCTGATTAGTAATTCCGACATTCTTCTTTCGCTTCATTGAACTTAATTGAAGTACCACGGAGTATGGCGCGGTGCGTCTGCAGTTCTTTTTCGGGGATCTTCGGATTATCGATGCCCGCAACGAGCGACGTTATAATTCGTGAGAGATAATTGACGGGGGAATGTTATTTAATTTGATTATTCGTTCGAACGGACATTCGCAGGGAAGGCGAGTAGCTTCTGAGTTGACGATCAGTATTTCTTTAGGTATCTTCATCATATTGATATATTTTGAAATTGTGAACATTATATTGTAAGGAATATGGTTTCCATGAAAATAGTCTAATTTTGATTTTGACTATATACATTTGTAAATAAACCTTCCTATCATGAAGTTCGTTTTTTCCATACAGTCATGAAAATGATAATAAAAAAATGTGGCGCGCACAATAACGGCTGCTTTTAATTAAGCGATATAACGATAACCGATGTGCGGCGCCCCCAACGTGTTCAGCGCACTCGATGACTGTTCCCCTCGATGACTGCCATCAGCGCCCGGAACGTCCAATAATCATTCGCAACGATGATAAGTTTCGGGACGTAAAATCTTCTCAAATACGATGAGACGCACAAATGCGCGAATTTACTTGGTCCATTACCGCGGGAACTCATTCGCGCCGGTGTTAATTCGCCACCCCGGGAATGGTCGCTGGTCATTAATAGCTTGTATCTGCTAACGATTATCGGCTGTAATCGTCGAATCGATTGTTCGCGATCGTCGCACTAATAAAGTCTGATGGACGCTGCTGGCGCATGATGACGATGATGGCGCGATCATAATTGCTTGATCCCCGTGTCTCGCGCTCATTCGTATCGCTGCGCGGCGTATCCCGCGGTATTAGTTACTGTCACGTCGCTGACGAAATTTTAAACAAAATACCCAAAAATGATACCCGAATTTTCGCGTGTAACGACGCCGTAAAATAAGCCGCGCTGACGGTTATTGTGATTGGAATAATTGTCCGCGGCGAGTCGCATGGACGCGGCCGTAAATCGCCCGGCTACGGTTTTGGTTTTGAATGGCGAGTTTTTTGTCGGCCGCCCGATATTTCACGCGAGCCGAGCTAAGTGCGTTCCGTAATTAGAAGTGCGTTTATACGTGTTATTATCGCAGAGCCGGGAAAAGGGCTCGTCCGCTGTCAATAAAGGTATTCATAATGCAGAGCTGGAGATAATGATAACGGCACCGACGAATCGTAGATATTTAATGAGGTTCGCCAATCGGGCGGTTTTTCAGGGATGTCCAACTGATGGCGAAGTTTGAATCGCTCGTTTCGACGAAGATAATTTTAGTTCATTTGTCCAAAGTTTTTTTATCTTCATTGAACATTTCCGTGTTACCATTATATAGTGGTCAATGGAGATTTTTAAGAGTATATTATATAAAAAAATATATATAATAATAATAATTATTATTATTATATATATATTTTTTTGAAAGATGTGCAAGAGTACAATATGAAAACTTTTTCACCTCAACGTTGTGAAAAATGAATAGAATGAAATAAAATAATTTGGAATTTAATATCACATTTATGACAACAGTTCGAAATCCAAATAGATTGCTTTGAATACGAGACTAAGTGATTCAATGCAACTTGAGGGATTCTAGTTTGTAAATTGTTGCTTCTACTGTAATTAGACAAAAATATAATCTGAATTTGTTTATGCAATTCAGATTGGGGGATTGAGGCTTAGATGAATTTTTTTTCTGAATCTAAATAATTTAATTCACATAATCGGTGGAAAAATTTTTATGTTCTGAAATCGTATCAATTCGTGTCACTTTAATTTTATGAAGACAAATTTGAACATAGCGGTAAAACTTTTGTATCTTTCAAATAATGCACATATATCACAAAATTACGTATTCGATTAGCACTCAATAAATGTTGAGCAGTTACTTTATATTTAAAAGTTACTGATAGTCATAAAAATACAGATATAAACATTTTAAAATGTAAAATTTTGTTAAATTCTTCCAAGTTTTTTGGCATTTTATTTCATATTATATGAACGAAAATGAAATAAAAGGGAAATAAGATGATGCATCATAAGGTCAGGAAATTAATTCAATTCACTATTTTTCAAAAACTTTGTTAGTTTTAACAATTAAATCGAGTCTCTTGGAAAATAAAACTATTATCGTGTTAAAAGAAACATAATCACACATATACAATAAAAAAACTAAAAAAAAAAAATAAATTCAGTTACTCATATCGACTTTCCACCGTCCGACCGTCGAAACTCGTTCGCTTTTCTTTCATTACGAGCGATCTAATCCATCGCACTGACATAATTTGCAATAGAACAAACTTCAAAATCACCTCCCTAAACCGGCAATCTCGACACGGGATCGCAGCATAATCGACTTAAAGCCTCTTACGAGGCTGAGTTGATGTTAAGTATACGTATGATTAAAGAATCTGCGGTTTCGCGATATCACGGATACCATTACTCGACGAGGGTGACACGGCGCCTAATAACGGGTTATCTCTTACATATAGACACTTAATTATTCCGCTTTCGCATTGTGATTACGCATAATTCACGGTTTCGTTTACTCGCATTGAAATCACTGTTACAGGGGACGAAGAAATTTCTCGATCGTAACCGAATCAGCGTGCTTTCCGCGACAAAAAAATCACATAATCTGTGGCCGACGCGAGACGGACTCAGGCGAAATTTCGACTTTTTTCGCAGCAAAAACGTCGTTGCGCGACAAAGACGCGCGCGCAACTAAGTTCAAGTAATTCGTGCAATTTCATCTAAATTCCAAATTTCGTCCGATGAAATTTCCGAGCACTCCATCTCGGCACGATCACGAGAGTTTCCCGTAAGTGTAAAGTTTTGTATGCACACCGAATAGCGAGGATACGAGAGCACACCCCGATGATGGAATTTCTTCATGCTCTTTGTTTGTTGCGTGCTTATGTCGCGCTGAAATATAGATGTAATATACGATTAGTTTGCCGTGTAGCTGTGTTGCGACACGGAGGCGTTGTTTTTCGAGGTTATGGTCTGCAAACGGTTCGGAGGGGTGTCCGGTTGTTTTGCGCTGTTTCGCGAAACAAACGGAGCAGCCGTAAAGGTTAATGAAATTAGCTCGTGACGCGATGTAATGGACTCGTTGATTTGTCGAGCAAACATTTTGATTGAAATTATTATCAGCGCGGGTAATGCGATTTCAAATTAGGAATAATTGTTTGCGCAAAGAGTGCAAATGACGGAGGCTGATTGCACGAGAATGAATCAACCATTTCAGTTGCAACAGCGATGCAGATTTAAAAACGTTTTTCGGCTTCGGTACGGTGAGTCTCCGGAGATATCGAGTTCTCCTCAATAGCTTTTTCGAGGCATGAAATCAAGCCGCAAAAAATGGCCACTTGCTGTCGGAATCCGGTTCTCTGAAGTGGGAAATCCACTCGATATTTGATAATAAGTTACCCGCTTTTCTCAACCGGAATCCGGCTTCGGAGCGGAAAAAGACTGAACATACGCCTGGAACCAAAAAACGCAGAAAGGACGATATTCAATGGAGAAGAATAATATTTTCGATATCAGTGGAGAGCAAAAAGTGTGGGAACGAGTAAAGCGATACAATCTCGCTATCCACATCAGTCCGTAACGGTTCGACGACGAATTATCTAATTTTTGCGACACTCCAAATTATCGCCTCCGGCAGCCACGAAACTATTCATATCACCCTGCACGTAACATTTAAGGATGTTGCGCGCAAAAACGCGATTCGTGATGCTGCAGAAAAACGCATTCCAGGTGCGACGAAAAAGTGCACGCAGATACGAAAAGGCGTGTTAGCAGCGATTCGTTGCAATAAGAGAATCGCGATTAATGGTCCATCGTCGCGCCGAGTTCCGTTTAATAACAAACATTATCAAATCAGATACGATCGCAAACAATTAGCGTCGAATTATACCCGATGTCGTCGGAATATCCGCAACATTAATTTCGCCCGATATCTGCATGTTGTTTTCTTAATTCAGTCACGCCCGGGGCGACGCCAATCTCCCGCGATCTGCCAAGATTCGACGTTGCCGAGAGTTGCCGACTAACGTCGCAATACTGATAGATGCCGGTGTCCCCTGGCGTGAGCCCGCGGGCACATTTCTCGGTAACCTGGATAGGTTGGGAGGTAGGTGCACGGCGGCGCCTCGGTGTGTCGACGGGAAAAATGTATTCTGTGGAGCGAACGCGAAAAGAAGCGAAGCAGAAGAAGCGCACGCGAAAAAAGCGGCCTCTGATACGCGAACAAACATTTTCGCGATTACGTATCTGAAAAACTCTTTGCTACGTAACTGCGCGTTCATATCATTAAATATAACTCGTTTCATTAAACGCGACTGAGATTGCCTCGGATACTTGGGCGCATGCGGAATGAAACTTGCACGTTTCGTTGATGTATAACCGCCACAGCACGGAGACAAATTTATTGTAAAAGTTACCATACTTTATGGAAACGCCGAGGCAGTAATAAACTAGATATGAAAATTCCATCTGTATATGGGTACATATTATAAGTATGCTACATTTTTCAGTAATGTTTTAAACACCCGAGAAAAAAAATTCTGGATCACTTGTGATCCCTCTTTGATCAGTAAAACGTGATCCCTTTGTGATAAGGTTTTTGAATCTTTTGTGATCATGATGGGATCATTTTGTGATCACTTTGTAATCACTGAATGATCAGGTCAATTTGTCGAATACTCAGCGGATCATTAAATGATCATTACATGATCACAAAATGATCCCAACGTGATCATAAAAGTCTCAAAAACCTTATCACAAAGGGATCAGGCTCTACTGATCAGAAAGTGACCATAAAGTGATCCAGAATTTTTTTTTCTCGGGCATTTTTTGCAAATGACACTGGACGATCATCGTCAAGTATCATAATATTTGTTTGAAAAAAAAGTATAATAACAAACATATATAACGTTTTTTAGTATGTTTCATGGGGAAAACTTGACTATTTCTGACATTTTTTACCGGTGGCCCTGGTTGGGCGCCAAATTTTACATTAAATCATTTCCACGTTGAGCGTCAAATTCCACAGAAACTTTTATACCAATTCGATATTGGTTATACTATAAATTTCAGTAATTTTTGTTTTCTTAATTCTTCTTGTGAATTTTGCGAAATGCAAAGGTGACGATAATTACCTTCGACTGCGTTCTGAAACACAAAAGCCCGACATAAGTCGGTGTCTTTGCGGGGTTAGGGGCACCCCCGTCTTGCATGTTCCCGCATAAAAATAGAACGCGTACGCCTAGGAACGGCTAGTTCAAAAGACAAAGAACCGCAGCCGAAGGAAAGGGAGCGGGAGCGAGAGCGGGGCGGCAAAAAGCGAGAGGCACACAAAGAACACTGGCCGAGTAGTCTCGGCGAGACTTAATTAAACACCGGGTAAAGCCAGCTTAGTTCACAAAGTGACCGCGGCAGTCGACCACCCTCGCGAGAACCCCTTTACTTCGCGTTTGTTCCGCCAAGTACGTCAGCGACAGTCCGAAAATACCTGTCGTCTTTCGCCGCCACCCCCTCCCCCCCCTCCCCCGAATCAATCGGAGTTTGCGCGCGGCTGCGGGGCTCGCGGATTCGGCGGGCGCGATTTTGCGCGAACGAAAAACGCGCGCGCTCAAATAATGATCAAGAATTTATTAAACGGCGAAACAAAATGGTATCAATTCGAGCACAAAGTCGCGGCAACTCAATTAATCGTTGATTGTGTTATTGGTTTGCAATGGCCGCGCCCTTTTTTTCGTTTTCGCAACAAAAAGGTGCGCGCCCGCTTTTATGATTTTTCGAACAATGATCGCGCGCACAAAACGCTCGCGCCGCGCGAATATTTTTCTTCGACATTTTTTGCGCCCACCGCCGCGCCGAGTAATCGATGTCAACGGCGTTCAATTAACGCGCCCGGCAACTTGATTTTTCGGCGGACAAATTGCGGCGGTTCACGACGAACGCCGCGCGGATCATTTTACGAGCTAATTGTCTTTTTAATGTTCGCGCGCCGAGATAAATGCGATCGTAAAAGAATGGGTTCAGACGTCTGAGGCTCGCTTTGAAGTGAGGGTAGTTTCTACTTTCTACCCCCGACGAGTGTTGCCGAGGGTGAGAGTCTTTGACCGGACACGGTGTTATGTACACGTATACTAGTAAATATGGTAACACGCACAAAATTTACCCCTTCGTTCTGTAGCGCAGTTACGCTCAAGAAGTCCCTTTGTCGTGGTATCACGTTCGTGCGTTTAGATATTGCATTCTGATTCATTGAACCTTTGAATATATGTATGTTTCTCGAGTGACTCGGCGGGTTTTCTTTGTTTATTCCTTGTAATAAATTTCGCCCGACGATTATTCACGGTAATTGCAGGGAAAATTGCTGGATTATTTATTGCTACTTTTTTATGTTTTTCTGTTTTATTGATTTTCGCGCGCGTAATTTGTTTCATTAAACACGTGCAGGGTGGATTTGTGAATGGAAACCGTTTTTTATTTGAGTAATTTAAGCTTTCGATCTGTTTGACAATTTATTTTTTTTGCGAATTTGCAATATAAGCAGCAGAAGGAATAGCATGGTCGCAAACCTTGTGAGTCCAAACAATAATTAATCAAATAAAGGAACAACAAAATGCCATAGTCTTTTCGTTGTTATTTTATATAACGTAATCTGTACGTTTTTCTAAATGCTTTGAGAAACTAAATATTTCGACCTACATGAACTTAGATATTAGAATTTTATCATTTGAAATAACTAAAGTGTACATTAGGTTTTCTCATCTAATTTTGTATATAAATATTCTGATTATGATAATGTATCTTGTTTTTTTAGAACCAACTTTTCAACTTATCTATGAAAAAAGTATACGACGAAGGCGATGTGATGATGGCTTCAACTTTTCTTCAAAATTAATGCGTATAAATAATTTAACATTAATCAAAGATAAAAATTCAGTGAACAAACTAGAAAAATTTTAATTTCAAGTCCTATTAATTTCAAATGAATAATCAGTACCACACAATCGCCTATATTCATTCTAACACGTAACTCTAAATTTCCCCACATCCATTACTCAATAATTTGATAAACGTCGAAAGAAAATGCGAAAACCGTCACAACCACTTCCACCACATCTCGCCGCGCCATTCCATAAATCCCCAACCGGCATCCAAACTTCCAAATTGCACTATCACTCCGAATCATTAATTAAACGAAAAAGTCACTCGAAAAATGCGCCTGGCCGACGCTGCGGCTGAATAATTGAAACCCACAAACGCACCGTGACTTATAAATCTCATTACTAATAAAGCCCGACGCAGTCTCGGTGCACGTGTAAACCTCGCGAGCGGAAAATCGGATTTTCGTGAAACTGCGGTGCCACCGCGATCAATGCGGCAGAAAAGTTTCGGACGTGTGTGTCGCCACGGGGGAAAAAGCGCGTCGCGCAAGAAATATTGTAAAAGCATATTGACGTGGAAGAAGATTGACGAAGGAAAAAATCAGCTTTGCGTGAAACGGGTTCGGGCTTGTTTTTCTAGCGAAAAAGTGCAGATAGGGTAGGACATTACGGCTGTCCTCTTTGTGGCAGTTTAGCGTTTCATGTCGTATTCCGACTCATTGGAAATTGAGGAACGCGAGGAGTCGTGTGAAGGGAAACGGCTTTGAGATAAAAAGAGCCCGGGTCCGGGCGCTGCGTCGCGAGAACGGCCGGTCCTCTGTCTCGGGCGGAGAGTTACGTCAAAGGTGCGCCACTCTCGAGACACGTCGGGCCGAGCGCACGATCCGACCGGACGAACTTGAGGCTTCTCTCAGTGCATGCTCCAGTTACACCTGCGCGACTTCTTTGACGTGCACTCTTTGCAAATGAACTCTCTTTTTCTTTGTTAATAAAAGTGCTTTGTTGCTCGGAACACGCTCCACGCTCTAACTCGATCTAGAAAAAAGTCTACGATCGAATAATTAAATTTTGCGGCCGCGTCATAATGAATGCGCGTCTTTTCCCGGAGAGAGCGTTGGCGCGACGTTTGGGAAATTGTGTTTCCATGATCAGCGCGGAAGAGTAAGACGATACTTTGCTCGAGATCGTGTCATGGGGAATAAGATTCTGAGGTGCTGTGAATTTGGTTGAGGACTGCACTGAAAAAATTGGCGTCGTAATTTATAGACGTATTTAAGTCACTTAATTGCATCTTAAGAGAGTCTGTTGTATTTAGGTAGGTGACTAGAAGAATGGTGTCTGAATGTAAGACACTATGCGTCTAACTTTAAGACATTTGGCGGCAATTTAGACATCTAAGCCTGCAGAGTTTTTACAGAACGGAGACGGGAAATCTAAAGGGAGATATTTCAACGTGCATTCAGAAAAATATTATTTTTAATGAAAAGGATTCATAAAAAGACAAATTGTTTCAGTTGAAAAGGATTCCTTTAGAGAAAAAATTCGTTTTCAGTGAAAACGATTTTTCTTTTCGAGGAAAAAATCCTTGTGATTTGAAAATTGAATTTTTTATTTTTTAGTGGATGATCTTATCTGGTATGTTAATTTGTGGCGTAAGTATGGAGGTGGAATGCTAATCGACCAATTAGTTGAAGTAATATTTGAAAAATTAAGTTGTTTCATGGAATTCCAAAAAGTGTAGTTGCGAATTCAGAAGCTAGAGGTAATTGTGTAACAATTATAAAAAAGTCGTTGAATTATATAACTATTACTCTAGGTGTGACTTCTGGTTTGTACTGATTGCTATCGCTATAAATTACAGGATATCTGTGATTTCCCGACAGAACGAGTTGAATGCCGGTTAATTTCGAGATTCTTAAGTATACGAATCCAACTTTCAAAGCTGCATTTGTATGTGTTCAAATTATAATTCAAATGGGCAAAAATGTTGATTTATTAGCTCCATTATGGCAATTGTTGGACATGTGGTTTGGAGTAAAAAAGTTTGATCAAAAATAGATCTAACTGTGAAGAAAGTCTAAAAGGGGGCCGGAAATGATCGGGATGATCAAAATGGTCAAATCCTCATAATTTATTTTTCATCATATATAGATCTACTTTTCAACTGATATTTTTAATCAAGATTTAACTTCTTATGCTGGAATGTCATATACTTAACTTTTTGCACCAGTATTATGCCTCTTGAATAATACATTTTTGCTAACAGCTATATAATTTATTTGCGAACTTAATTTTACTATAATTGAAACTCGAAGCAAAACAGCCATAAATGTGCAATTGAATCAATGTTATATTCTACCTGCTACTCGTCTTACGAAGAGTTCGATATAACGATATCGTAGACATAACGAATAGAAGTGCAGATATAACAGATAAAAATCAATAAGGAACCAATATTACCATAATAATCACAAACTATACTTTCTTATTACAATTAAAAACTGCACATTCGTTAATTTGGAACGTGCAGTTAACACTTTAACAGTCAAAGACTGTCCCCACTCCTGCGTCAACACATAAGCGGGCTGTACCCCCACCACCACTATTTCGTGGCGATTCGTGGCGTTGGGCAGTTAATGTGTTAATCCCTTTCCAAACATTTCCAATCGTTATACTAAATGTTATACCACATATTTCCAACACTTTAAACAACTGAGACAAACAAAAGTTCTCTATTTTCAGCCATCCATTTTCCAAGTCTCCTCTCTAGAATGACAGAAAAATTAAACTTCGTTTCCTACGCTTCATCAGAGGATCGGATGAAACAAACAAACCGAACATCACGACGAAAAGAATGGAGACTGCGGGGTTGTCGAGGGAAAGCCAGTCCCCCGGGTCCCAATTACTCCGACACTCGATCCTAGCATTATAGTCCGGTTAATTCGAGGGGAAAGTTGTGTATAAATCTCGGCCAGTTGATCGCGCAGTTTCGAAGTTTGTCGCGTTGAGAAATTGTGGCGGCGCCGCAGAGTCACGTTGCGCCAATACGAGAATCGGTGTCGCGTTATCGCCATCCGTCCTTCTTTCGCGCACCCTAAACGCCGAAAAGTCTAACGCGAATTTCGACCCTGGAATGCCGCGTGTTTTATGCTTCTGTGTATGATAAATTAAAACATTCATACTGCGCGCAATTTTCTCCAAATCGTTTATTGGAATTCCGCCGACGTGGATTCGGCGTTTCATATTAAAACGACGGAATGTACAATCGAATCCGATATTTACGCCGCGGGTTTTAATCAAGCACAACAACGACGCGCTGTTTTGCCGGACCGATCAAGGAACCGATTTCGATCGGCGATCGATTTTTGCGTCGAGGTCCGGAGGTTCGCGCCTCCTGTCGTTTCTTGTCGTTTGAACTGCTCGACTAATTACGACGCTACAACCGCAGCCACGTGTAAGCCGGGGTTAAAGGCAGATGTCGGTTCCCAAGCTTTCGCGCTGTTCGGTTTACATATCGGGCTTTTTGTCGCAATTCCATCCTCGACGCTTTGACATGATCCAGCTGTCGTTCCAGCGTTGTTGCATTCAAAATTTTTCCCTTATTTTTCCCTTATTTCGAATCGAAACGTATAAAAATATATAGACAACTATAAAACGTATAATATTGAAAAATATATACAAAACTAACAAAATATGTCAAAAATTATGAAATTTTGTTAAAATGCAACTACAATAGAAACGTTTAAAAACAATAAAACTATAAAAATATAGATTTGGATTTATCCTTTTTTCTGGACATATATATCTGGACTATACGATTTGTCTCTATATCTCTTCAAGATTCTGCAAGTTTTGCCTGATCCTGTATTTTCTTCGAGGTGTTATAAGACAAAATGCATGGTTTACGTCGAACTCGATCGACGGTACGGTTTATTTATCATTGCGAAAGGTCACCTCATTGTCTCCGAAATAGCTGAAACGAGGTTTTGTGGAACGCGACTTTACTCCGGATGACTGCCGCGTAACGTAAGACGATAACCTTCGCCCAGTCGGAGCCGGGGATTTCGACCTTTCCGAAAATGCCAACTCGCCCGTTAAACGGGCTAATACGAGCTTTGGCACCCTGCTCCGTTCTCGTTCGTCGGCGAACGAAAACTTGGCGCTGCGTCGACGGCTTACGCGGATTTGCATTTAAAAACCGACGGCGAAGAACTTGAAAACCTCGGCCCGATATTGCTTTCTTCATCGCGGGTTAATTATATTCGTACCGCGGAATGTTCGCAAATTAAATTACCCGTTTCGTCCAATTAAGCGTGTAATTAGGCTCTCTTACGCGCGCCATTTGCAGAGCTTGGCCAATTTTTGGTAATTACTTTATTTATAACTTAAACAGTCATTAAGCGGTGGTTGCCGCGCGGCCGAGGTAAATCAACTCATGCAAAATTAAACTGGATACGCCCTTATTAGCGGGCGAAGGTAACAGGAAAAAAGACGCGTTCGTCTTCCACGAGAGACGCGGGGTCATTAAGTGCGTTCGGGGAGGCGGCGTTCGAAGATCACGCGCCAAAGTCTATCGGATCGCGCTCATCAATCATCCGGAGTCATCAGGCTCGACTTCGAAGGAAAATCAAATTGTTTCCAGACGCGAACGAAAATGTCGAAACTCAACGGATTCGGGAAACTGATTCGACGAAAATAGAATTCAGCAAATTGCTTTGGTAAGAAGCATTTTCGAAGAAGAAAATATTGTATCTTGGTACAGTATGTAATGATAACCCAATCCTAATTAAATCGTAACCAAGACAGTTTGGACGTTGAAAAAAAAAATTTCAAATGAAAACTTTTCGACAAATGACAACAGTTTAACGTACAATAGAAATTCGTTTACGACGAATTAAAAAAATTGCTGAAACACTGTATTTTTCACAGCTGAGACAGACATTCTCCAAGAAAAAGAAAGTTTAAAATGTCGAAAATATTGAAATTGTTCAAATCAAATATTTCTTCAACTTCTTCGACGTCTTAACCTTCTGTCGGTCGAAACTCGCAATTGTCACTTGCTGACAACTCGATTCGCGATTCCGGCAGAAACACTTCGCGTCTTGCATTATCGCCTTTCAACGAGCCAATGAGGGGCCAAAGCCGAACTCCGCTTGTATCAACAACCAGCTGTCTTTCAGATAAATATATATCCACGCGGTGGGGGAATATCCGCGTTGTGAGGTTATCGAAGATAAAACGTATCGGATGGTCGATGCGCCGGAAGACTGTTTCCTATATTTATACGATAGGGAACCTGCGGGGGCCGGGCGGTAGAAGTAACTTCGTAAGGTCGCGGCGATCGAGGGGAATCGGCGGCGTTCGTTGACTGCTTGTCATATTCATATATTGACACGACGCCGCTTGACTAATGGACTGCTGTTGTCCGAGGCTCGTGTTACCTAAAGGGCCCTGCCCTATTCTGCGATATCATTCGTTCGTTATTCTTCCGCGTCAATGATACGCTACAATGGTCGACAAAAAAATATAACGTCCCTGAATGACTACGTTTTTCACACCTCCACCCCCCGAGTTCGATCGGTTGTCAAGACGCGACTTTTCGCACGCAATTTAAAATTTCCGAATATTTCTGTAACGTTCGGGACGACCCCAACACACGCGAAAACGAGTGACTCGTTCGGCATTAATTACAAATGACGACGACTGTACGCGGCTGGTTTAAAATGATTTAGCAATGAAGGAATAAACATATTGCAGGGAAGGCAAATATGTGCGCAACAATTTTATCTGAACAATAAAGTCAGAGTTGCTGCCAATACAGTTAATATCATTAATTATTCAAATAATGTGATTTCGTCTGTTTCGCTCGCAGTTTATCAGTGTATTTTTGCCGCAATCGAAATATTTACACAAATCCTGAAATAACAATCGCGTTTTCACACATTCCCGTTGGATTTTTGTTATTAATTACAATGAAATTAATTATGGACTTGTCAGAACGCTGCATAATTCATTGCACAATATGCCAGCTAGTTTATCACTTATCTCGAAATATTTGGAATTATTGCTCGTTCGAAAATGTATGTGGATGATTGGTGTTTAATCAAACGAATTCGTGATTTTAAGCGTTCCGATTTTCACAATTTGCGGGAGGACCGAGTTCTCGTCATTTCGTCGTACCGACCTCCCGAGGTTTCCTCCGAGTAATCCCGCCAAACGTTGTCTATTCCATTACGCTTGCATTGTACTCTCGTCAAGTTCAGCGACATCAGCGTCTTAGTTATGCCCTAATCTCATTACATCAAATCTCCTCTAATTCCGACACTGAACTTGCATTATTAAACGCAACGAACGACATGAATTCCTGAGTTCGCGACGAGAGTTCTCGCCGGAAAAAGTGCGAGCTTATTGCCAATTAAATTCAATTAAGAGCGCAGCCCGATATCGCACTCCATTAATCGCTATGGCCGTGTGCCAAAGAAACGAACCCAGCATTGTCAAAGGAAACAACGGTTGCGCGCGTCAATTTGAATTTCACAAGATTCGTCGCGGCTAATTGTGGCATTAACTCAATACGCGATTTACATGTGAAAATAATTAATTACCGCTTCCGGCGCATCCTATATTGTCCATTAACTTTTATACTTCCTAACTAAAAGCGACTAATTTGCCAGGTTACCGTTCGTTCTCATGCAAGTGCCTCAAACCGAGTCGGAGAAAATGGCTCGGCTGAAATTCCCCGGGCACCGGATACTCCCGGAAAATACTAGAAAGCCGAAATATGAACGTCCGCGGTCAAAGGAACCAAGCCATAAACGCCAGAAGACTATTCTATTACAAACTGACATCCGATACAAACTTGTTTGAACGATTACGGCCTCTGGCTTGATCTTCGTCCGCGTCTTGCTTCTATTACGCGAAGGAGTGTGTATAACATACAGACGGGCGTAAGACGCCGACCGCGCGGATGGTGGGGCGAAGACTTTATCGGAGGACGAGGGATTCTCAGTGCAGAATAACAGGATACGTAAAGACCTTTGGTGTATTGGATGAGCCGAGACGACTTTATAGCGTGGCGTGTCTCTACGGCTTCATGATTTATTACCAAGTTAACCCTTAGTTCGAAACCCGCTCGAAACATTCGATACACGTCCACCGTCATTATTATATATCGCGAATCGACCTCCCATATTCGTCGCCAGACGAGATGCGCGCGTTACGGGATACGGCGTATAACGATCCGATCACTCACCTCGAACCTTCTGCTCCTTCTGCAGTTGCCGTTCCAGGTACTGCAGCTCGGCTGGAAACAGAAGAGAACCATTGTTAGCTGAATAGCGATGTGGCTGCCGAAACCTGAGTGTCGCGAGATCTCCACAATTTCGACCCTCCCAGACACTGGCTCGTCGAGGTGCCGGCAGTTACCTCGGAAAAACGCGAGGCATCACTCGGGTCAAGTTAATTTGGCAGTAAGAAAGGGCAGGCGGAATATCGCACGGCTCGCTGCCGCCGTGATTAAATCCGACGGCGGCGCATAGTTACCTTTAATAGAATTATATTAAGACGTGAAGATTCCCTGCCCGTTCTTACTGGCTGGCGCTCCCTCGCGACGACTGTCTTCACCCTCTCAGCCGCGTCCAAGAGGCTCGCGGGCGCCGTCCCAGGAGTGCCACCACGCCAAATTAGCCGTCCCGAACAGCGACGGGGCCCACTGCTCGGTCCGCCGTGACGACACTCACGGATCGATAGATTGTGTCCACGAAGAAAAAAAAGCCGAGATTATCTGATTATTTGCATTAGTGGTAAACTTAACTAAAACATCTAGTGTGAAACGACATGTGAAATAAAATGTGGTTTTATTTCATATGTCGTTGACTATCGTTGCAATATTCATTTACTGTGTTTGGGTGGGTTCAATTTTCATTTATCGCTGCAGAAGATGATTTCTGCAGCTGCTGTATTAAGATAGTATACTATTATATGAAGGATTCATTCCGTACGCAAGAGTAAGAAGTGTAAACTATATACTAACACTATGAAGCTATTCATTCCATCAGCTGTGGTAGCAAGAAAGGTCCTTGCTACCACAGTTGGTGGGGATAAAAGTTTCCTATTGTAGCAGTAAGGATTCTTTGCTATTTGCTGTTCCTTTTAAACGTATTGTCGATTCGTCGTCATCGTCATCATTAATTGCAATATTAATTTGGTTCATCTGTTTGTTGTTTCTTCTTCCTGTGTCGTCATCGTCATCGTCGATTACAACATTCTCTCGTTATATTTACTCGCTGTTCCTAAATTATGATCTTCATCGTCATCTTCAATGACAGCATTTTTGTCCTTCGACTTATTAGCGATACACCCAAATTTAAGATTTATTCCATTTCTAACCTTTCTAAATTTATCGCCACCATTCACCTCTCTTCACTTCAGACGGGGGATCAATCTCCCGACAATTCCAGCCCACTTCCGCGGACCATTAACGGCAGCAACTTTTCGCGAGCAGCCTGCCGTTGATTCAATTTGAATGCTAACCAGAACGGCCGTTATTGCCACTTGCCGATCCTCCAGGTTATAATCTTCGCCGCTTTGTATCGACGACGCCGCACCCCCTCGCGACGAACAGTTCATCTTAATTGCCGCGAATCAATTATGCGATCGCGACACCGACGAAAAAGTCGCATTAAACTTGCAGGAATTAATATCGGGGGCTGCAGCCTCGCGTAATTCTTGGGTCGCGATCCTGCGCTAGCGTTCCCGGAGGAGCGGCCGTTTCCCCGAAACGGCGCTTCTTATTTCAATTAGACGTGCCCTTATCGCGTCGCGCGTCATTAGGCCGGCGCACGGCGGGCACGTGAACGCAATTACACGCGGCGCCGCGCGATATCGCCGGCCGATCGATGATCGGGCTCCGCGATCGGGCGCAAAAAAACTTTAATCAAAGGCGAGTTTTTGCCGAATTCCGGCGCGCGATCGCGACGTTGTTATTATTTTTTGTTTGCGATAAAATTGTTGCAATAACCGACGTACCGACAAATGTATCGGATTTCGGAAAAATTGCGCGACCGCGTTCCGCAGTCGGCGTTTTTACGTCGCTCCCTCTCATTTCAATGCGATAACGGCGCTGCAACAAATATGCGCGGTTCCGCCTGAAAACGATTCATGATTATTGATTAGCATATATGCGGCGGCGGAAGACGAGGCTCCGCTTATAACATCGCCGCTGGCCCAGCGGGCATGTGCGCTATATGTTACACCTAAAGTATGTTATACAATCTATATTCGCAGACGCGCGCTGTATATCTATGTATATTATGTGTTTTCACGTGAATGCCGTACGCGCGCGCCCACGGACGGCCAAGATATTCGCAAGGCCCGAGGCCGTTCGCCAGAAACAACAATGTCAACTTGCCGCAGTGCGCCGCGCCGATCACTCGACCGTGGCGCCGCCACTTTGGCGATCCTGACCAAGGAGCAACGACAAAGGCGCGCCAATCGGTTGCCCATTTATGAATTCAATTTAACGAACGGATCAAGCGCGGTAATAAACCGTGGATAGGAATTAACCGAGGGATTATTTTATAATTTACAACCGTGGGGATTGCTTCGCGCAGCGCCTACTTGCGAACGCGATCTCTCTCGCCGTCTTCGTCCCTCTGCGTCGCTATCTCCCCGACGAGCGATCTATCCGTCCCGTTCTCGCGCTCTGTTGCACAGGTCTCGCTTATTTGCATCCCGGCGTCCCAACAAGCAAGATCCCGGCTGTAATTATTTCGTACGGGGGAATCTTCCTTCGGGGGTTCGGGCGCGCAAGCGAGGGAGCTTCTTTGTACCTGACATATATCGTCATTGCCGTTGTCATTCTCGTCATTCCGCTCGCAATAAACAAGACGCGCGGCTCTCCTAGCCTCTGTCCGCACGACAATATTACAATTTTAAATTTCAAATTAGAACGGAATTACATATTCATGGCTGACCGGGAATCTCATTTCGCCGAAGACTTTTTTGGATTTATTATTTCGTATAAATCGCGCCCGTGCGGCTTTGCGCGCGCCGAACTGGATTACCATTGCAGATAGCCGCGGCGCTCTAAGATTGCGTAAATCAGCGATCTTAATCCAAGACTAAGCCTAATGTCGCGCTATTTGTCTTGGCCGAGTAGTGCAGGGGAGGTATTATTGTTTTCACCCTTCCAATCCGGGGATAAGTGGACGTGCGAGGTTTCCACACAGACGTCTTGCAAGATAACCTCAAATTGCTCTCTGGTTCAGAAATTACAATGCCGTAACACTCTACAATAGCACAATTTTTAGGGGTTACATGTTTTGAGTGATCCCTTTCCAGAGAACAAATTCTCCTAAAAATGTAAGGTTAAAGGTATGAAAAAAGAATTGTTCGGCTTAAGTCTTCCTTCGTTTTTGGAGTTGTTCTGATGACCGTGACTGCGGGGCCTGGGAAATATTAATACGTCCGTCCGATGCACGTTCGAATATTAATATTGATGATCTTTCGATAATTAACGAGTTGCCAAGTCGGAGGTTGGCCGATTCCTCCTCGTCAAGCCCGAAGAACAAGGACGAAGTCAATAGTTGCTCACTTCGGATTACTCTGTCCTCGCAGACTAAGGGTCGGTGCGTCCATCCGTCGGGATTTAAGACGGACTTAGCTCGTGTTCCGGTTGCCGGCGCATTGCCTCCCATTAACCATTAACGGATCGACGAAAATAGGATTAGATCTGGCCGCGAGTAGATCGGGATTCGCGGACGCAAATGCCCGGCCGCTACTTGCGGCCGGTGATTGCGAAATGACCGCGAATTAACTCGCCGGGATCTACTTATTCAGATCGCGCGGATGGCCGTTCATTTGCTGCCGCATAAATGTATAAGCCACGTCCGAGGAGATTGGCGTCTTAATGTCTGCACGTGGTGCCTTACCGGGCAAACAATTCCGGCCGACGATTCGCGCGCTCGATAATATCGCGTTGCCAAAGTGCGTCAAAAAGTTGACGGGCAGCATTTTTATCATCGACGAATGACGGTTTGCGGGCAGAGAGGAAATTCGCATTTCCATCGAGGTAGGTCAGGGAAGTCATTATAAAATTCTTCGAAACATTCTGTGGAGGAAATTTTTCTAGGCTTTGCCATGTCTTATGGTTAGGGTTACAGTGTATGTGTTTATCCTCACAATCACATATTGCTGGAGATAGAACATATATAAAACTTCTCATGATCCGGCTCGAAGGACCATGATTTGTTGGATGTTGCTCGAAGAAAGGATAGACCACTAAAATAATAATTGAAAAATTATAAAAAATCGTTTATAAAGTTAACCAGAAATAGGGGTATTACTGTAATAGCCAAAAGAAATGAAAGGGTAAACTTATCATCCTATTGTTGATTTTATATCGTTATCCTGGTAGTTGAGAAATTGTATATTGGTCAAGGGAAGAAGTGAAATGCTAAAGTACTTTGATCCATTTATAAATATTAATTACAAACTTTGGAATGAAGCAATAAGAAAAGGTTTTAAAAACATTATCGAAACGGTTTCTCAGACGATGTTCAATTCCCCCTTTTATTGACTCGTTTCAATATAAAAAAAGTCTAACGAGACGAGTCGTTAGCGGTTTAATAGGAACAATAAACGTGCTGGCCCGATTCGAGCTCGGTCGTGGGGCCGTCGAGTACACGTCGAACTGGACTGTGTAAAGGAAAATTGAATCTTTTCTTGTGTATCCGCTCGTGACGTGTTTTATAAGTGTTGTTTTGTAAATTCAATGAAGGAAGGAGGTGATTAGAGTAGCGCATCAATGCTGCACATGAGGCTATCGTAGCAAGGGGTCACATGCCGGGGTCAATAAGATCTCGGACGGCCAACTGAAACCGCCGCCCGGGAGATACGGCGGAAAGGGTTTTCGCGTTCCGCGATAGGCCTCTTGACAAAGAAACTGTCTTTCAGCTTCTATCTCGAAGAATTATGGCGTTCGCACGGCGACGCCGAGCCGTCGAACGCTTTAGCGTTCGATCCACGAAAACCGATAATCATCGAACATAATGCCGATAGTTAGGCCAACTTACGCGTCATTTATCATGGCGCGTTTTCCTGCGAAGGATTTGCTTTTGCTAAAGTTACTAAGGATTTTCCCTTTAGAATGCTCAGAATATCGATTTTTTTAGTTGGTCATTTAAGTCCTTACACGTCAGATTATATTTTTGAGAAGAAGGTAGTATTGCCATAAAATATTTTTTTATTTCATAAAATGTGTGTGAACGAGGCCATTGCCTACTTGAACACTACTTGAACTCAAAATTTGGAGCGCGAGTTTCTCGAAAAATTATTCAACCTGTTTTTTCGGGTATACCCATACCCGAAAAAATAGGTTGAATAATTTTATAAGACAAGTTATCTGGATATAGTGCTAATAAAAACAGAATATGTCTATTATTTCGTTTTTATCCAAAACATAAAAGACAGATATTCGAAGTTACTTTTATAAAAAAATTTTATTTTCTAAAAAAAATATACAAGTTTCACATGCTTAGGTTCGCGACCCTAAAGAAGACTGATATGTATTTATATCTAATTATCCCTGTATTGGTTATAAGAGGGAAAATTATGAGAATCTGTAAATATATTCCGATTAATTGGCTTTTACACATATTTGCAAATAGAAACTCTCCGTTTTTCTCTGGATTATTTTTATATAAGAATTGTTTTTTTACTTTTTTTAAACAATTTATAATAGCTTTTTCAAAGAATGGACAAATAAAAACATTGATCCGTGAAACAATACTTTCAATAAATAAATGATCTTTAAAGAAATTATAAAATAATCTTTACTAAACGCTCTTCAAATCTACATACCACTGTTGAACCCTGATTTTTGATAAAATTCCAAAACAATGTTGACCACCACCTAAAAGTTGATACTTCATAGGACCTTCTCAAACTTTATAGAGTATTCTCAACATCCCTGCACTGCGATCGAGTACCGAGTAAAAAAAGTTTGTCAACAAATTATCAAAAATTGATCATCCCTACAATGAGACCGTTTTTATCATGTTTTGATCATTTTTCTATCAAATCACATTTTGATTAAATCTTGATATCATCAAATCGTGATCAGTTCACGATCAAATTCTGATTAAAAATGATCATAACTTGATCGAATTCTGTCTAATTTTCGGTTGATCAATTTTTTATCAATTTTCAACTAAATTTTTTTACTTTAATTACAATTTATTAAAATAATGTTTTCTGCGAACATTTATCCGGTAGCGAAATGTGATATTAATTTCCTTACCCGCGATTACAATTATATCGACTCACGTTTGCCCCGGACAATTATCGGTCCGAAGGAATTATTTCCGCCGGGAAAGTATGCGGCCGCGTCTGTGGGGTCCGATAAATCGAACGCTGGAATGCCCCGTCTATCTGCGCATTTGAAGATACGCGCGGTATTATGCCGGGCGTCGTCGAATTATTGTTACTTCTAAGTCTGGACGGCGCTATCGCGCCGATTTACGCACCTGCGCGTAGATTAGATTCGCGGCGCGTCGCCGTCGCGATGGTATCGGCTCAAAAGAGGAACGTCCTGTTGCAGTCAGACGAGCGCGCCGCCTGGGACCGATACACGAGTTGGATTACGAGTTACATTATCGCGGCGCGTCTAACGAGTTACGGGTACACGCGTAAAGACATCGACGACGATTAATACGGGCATTTTATGAGTGCCGTCGCTCCGTTGACGGATAAGACTGATTATTGGTGTTAAAGTGCCCTTTATCTTGTCTTACACTCATTTTTATTGGCCACGACATGCGCGCGTTTTTACGGCTCACGCTCCGCCGCTAAATAATTCGATCCGTGATACATTCGCGCCCGATATTACCGGCAATCGTCGAATTATCAATTTTACGAGCACTCGTCTTCCCGTTTATTTTATTACACCAATGCTCGGCGCGCAAATTTTATTATTTCGACTGCAGATTGCGACGCGAGCTTGGCTCGAGATAAGTAAAAATCGAATTAACCCGAAACACGCGCGGCTGAAATATGCAGGCCGTAAACAAGTTACGTGCGAAACGCCGAGATAATTGGAACGAATCGGCGCGGAAAATGCTGCGGGGCGACACTTTTTCGCGGCACATCCCTGGCTTCTGCGCCCCATTATATTTTGTGCATTATGCAGCCGAGTGCAACAAAATATTCATCGTTCTTCGCGGCAATAAACGGCGTCGTTAACGGCGCCGAGACTTTGCCAAACTGGCCACCGCTCGCAGTCGTCCTTACCGCGTTTTATTGCCGCTAAATTATGCGCTTTATTTGCTCGCACGACGACTCGAAAGCAAACGAGGTTTATTATTCAATGCTACCTGTCAGCGTGTGCAAAAGTAATCGAGTTTAATCGGGGCTCCATTGCGATTCGCGAATTAAGACATTATCTGGACGTTTCGGAGAAATTGGACTAGGAACATTTGTTCGAGTGGGCGACTCAAAAATGTTGTAACTGAACGTCGATGATTGATAGTCAGTAAAAGAGTTTTATCTATGAAAGTTTTATTTAAAACTTACCTGAGGCAACATATTTGTCTCGCATTTTTAGGTAGCAACTAACAATATTGTTCGAAAAAAAGGTTATTTACGGCTGAGCTATGGGATGCCTTGCGCAGTGTATATATGACCACATTTGTAGTAAATGCAATGCTGTTAATGTTCTGTTGTATATCACCGTGGGTTTCCACATGTATCATGTATATGAGGACGAGTGAGAGACATATAGTTGTTCACATAGTTGGAACCCGAGGATGAGAGTTATTGCAACATTGATTTTCACAAGTTCATTTTGTAATTTTGCAAAATACACCTATGCGAAACGATTCAACCGCAAACGCTTAAATTAGCTTCTTTCACCATAAACAAAGCTGGTTAATGAAATTATAATTATTTGCAGTTGATTAAGACGGTGCGCATAAACTTAAGACCAATTCCGTCGTAAACTGTACCATGCAAATTATTTCAGCAACGAGCAATTGAATTAAACAATAAAGCACCTCTATTCACATAATTCTTGTCCCGTAGAACACAATTTGACACGCCTGGAGATAAAAGTTGTATTTTGTAATGCAATTATTTCTGCTTCGGAACGTTCTTGCGTCCACCGATAGGACAATGGAAAATATATATGTACACCAGGTAATCCATTACATTACGTTAAACTTCGAAAAGAAACAAACGAAACTTGTTTAAGTGAATCTTGTAAACAGTGTACGTAAGAATGTCATGGGAACACGATTAGGATATCTATAATAACGTATGTAAAACCTATGTGGTGTTCTTAAAAGAATATATTAAAACGGCATTTAATGAGAATATTCATGGAGCATTTAGTGCTAATTGGAACGGGGCTCTTTACTCGAGGGAAGTGAAATGTCGGTTGATGAACATTCTCAGGGAAATAAACCACTCGCGCCCCGCTTCTTTTCAGCGTATTAAACAATAAGCGGATCATCGCTGGCGCCATCTTTTTTCGCGATCCACCCGATCAATTAATTTAAATTGCCCGTCCTAATGCCCGGCGTCCGATATGTTTATTACGACTTTATACGTTGCGACCGCGGCGCACAATTCCGGGCATTTACGCCCGGCCTTCTTCCGTGATTTACAACGCTACTTATGGAGCAGTTACTTTGTAATAAGCAGCTAATGTTTATTGCGAATCGTCGGTACACTTTGCTTTCGCGGCGCATTACGATTCGCCGGGCTTTTTCATAAAATTTATATATGGCACCGCGAAGTATATTTTTCAGGGCTTTTATTTACAACGTTACCAAACCGGAACTAACGTTGGCGCGGGACAGACGACCGATTCCGAGAAAAGCCGGACGATCTCGCCAAACGACTCGCGCGCGCAATGATACTTAAATCCGGCGACGATATAAAACGTCGACGGGCTCATCAAGCGCAAAATGCCACACAGTGTGTCGCGCGACCGTTTACCATAAAGCGTATAATACGCGCGATGTAAATTATTCGCGACGGAAAGAGCGTTCTCACGAAATCCAAAAGGATGTCGACGAGTCTACGGAAGCTGCAAATGTTCAGGTAGTAAGTTTGTGTAGGATTCTTCGTAAAAACGGATACAAGTGGAACGATAACTTTAGTCACTAAGTATTAATGGATCTGATCTATTCACTTACTAGTAGTAGTTAGATTGTTTTCCCATGTATAAATTTTTCCCATGTATAAATTGCCCGAGTAAAAAAATTTTATCAAATCTTTATCAATATGATCATCCCAAAAATGAGACAATTTTCAAGCAGGTTTTGATCATTTTAGGTTGTTAACTGATCGTGAGTAGATCAAATCGCGTTATGATTAAGTTCCCAATTGATAAAGTGACGATCAGTTCATGATCAAAGCTTAATGAAAATCTGACAAAATTTTTTGTACGGATGGGTTCAGTTTAATTGCAGAAACATTTTTCATCGATCATTAAAAATCTATGATCCATTTCTATCCATTCCCAGAAGATTCTATCTGTTTCTATATTTGCGAGACGATGACCAAATATGGATAGCAGTCCTTATACTCTTTTCTATCTGTAATTTTTAACAAGGTCGTAGATGAGTCAGCAAACTCTACAAGGCCCGCAATACTCGTTGAAATCGCCAGTAACCTGCGTCGAACCAAACCGCGAAGCGCCTAAATGAAGCAATCCGATCGGCATCGGGGATGGCGATCGCGGTGGCATTGCACTTTGAATCACCCCGAACCGCGGGACACGGCCTCCGAAACGCATATTATTAGAGCCCATTTGTTATTCGGCGCGTTGTGGCCGAAAATGAAAGATCGAGCGACCGAACGGTCTGCGGCGTCCGCGATTTACGTGGCTCGGTTCATTGTTAAATAAATAGTCAGCCGCTTGTTTCCATGTTGGGCATAATTTATTGGCGCCTGCCCGGGCCCCGTTCGGCTCGAACACGTTTTCCAATTGTCTCTCTTTCTCCGTTTCACGTCCTAAATCGTGCTGCCAACGAGCCCCACCCCTCCTCTCCCAACCTTCTGCCCATTCCGATCGCAGACGCGAGATCGCCGGGGAATCGCGGGCACTTGAGCGATCGGTATCTGTCGAACTTAATCGCGCTTTCGCGGCGCTACCAGTGCTTATGAATAAAACTGCACATTGTTCCGTGTATTGGCCGCGCCATTGTAATAACGGCCTCGGCCTTTTTCAGCTCGTGTTCTTTCGCAGTTTCTCATGCTGCTCGCCAGCGCGCTGAAAGTCTGTTAGTTTCTTTAATTGACAATCCCGTATGCGCCGTGCCGAGGTGGGAACCGACATCGACCCTGGCGCGCCAACATCGTATTGTTTCAGCATCCTCCTCGGCCTTGCCCGAACGCCCGGGCAGCGCATACCTCCGCCACTCTCGGAACACCCATTAAAATGCGCGGTGCACCACAATTAACCTTATATCTCGGGCCCGATCGTCCGGCCGGAAATCCTCGGATGCCCGGTCGCGGCCCGATCCCGTTCCTGGCGACAATTCTCGCTCGCGAAAATTGAGATTTACGGGGTTGCTGCCGATAAAGGCGGGACGAGCCATTGGAGCCACCTCGTGGCCCGAGCGGGCGCCAACGCGGCCCATTAACTCGAAAATCGGCGAACCCGGCGGAGATCGGCGACGAGATTTTCGCGGCCGGTAATTGAATTGTTCGCTTTCCGGGCCTTATCGATGGAACGATCGATCGGTAGTAAGCATCGAGAGCCGCGATCGGTTTTCCGGACGAGTGGCGGCACCGTCGTAAAAAATCAGTAATTGTCCGGGACCCGTCAATTTCGGCCGAAATCTCGGCGGCCTACAATTTGTATGCCATATCACACCGGGGCTTCCGTGAGTTATAAACGTGGTTGTAAATGGACGTGTCGTGGCGACCGTTCGCCTACGTCGTTAGCATATCGTGTAGCGCGAGGTTACCCGAAATGCGTGCGCCCCTTTGTAAGTCTTGTAAAGGTCTCGGACACGGGTGTCATACCGGTCGCCGGGCTTCCTCCGCGGCTGAGATATACCTGCGCCCGCACGAGTTACGATTCTGTTGGTCCCGCGCGTCTTATACGAGCGGATTCCTCTCGACTTTTTTGCGGCCCCACCTCGGGACCCACGCCAACTTGTGCGTCCTTTTGGTGCCCCTCGCGCATCGTCCCCTCGCTCTGCCTCAGCAGATAATTAAATATCCGTGACCGCACTTTGGCTCCAGTACACCGCCCGATGCGCTACCTTAACGATTGTCCTTGGGTCAGAGGTCGCACACGCACGACGCATATGAAATATAATACGCGAGGCGTCAGCGGTGTATGGGTGCACACGGCGAATAGCATGGGAACTATTATGCTTATTAAGGTGGAAAGTAATAAATTATAGGCAGCTAATAATGGGAACCACGGACGTAATTGATGTATGCAAAGGAAGTCGTTCGTCCCGAGTACCTGGGAGATGCGGATGTGCAAAAAAGAGCAACCATGCGAGTTTCTTCGTTTGGTACCCTCGAATCGGTTCATTTGCTCGTGCACTTGGCGCCGGCCAAATTAAAACGCCATCGCCGGCATATTTCATCGTAGCTCGACCTGCCCCGCGTAGGAGAATGAAAGTTTAGATCATGATCGCGAGCAAACCTGTTGCTACACTGATGCCATATTGTTGCCATCCTGTTGACAGACGAAGAGTCAGACAAGGAGATGGCAAGGAGATAGCAACGATATAGCATGAAGTTGGCAATAAACTCATTCTTAACTATGTCATCTCTCATACCGGTGCCGTACCTTTGGCGTTCCATTTCCGATTCCTTTGTAGATTAAAAGACAACTGTAAGGCAATAGGCTGGTTCGCAATCATCATCCAGTCTTTGCCATATTATTGCCCTATTGATGCTACAGAGGTTATCCTGCTAAACTAAAAGTCAGACAACAACAAACAGGAGGATGACAACAATATAGAACCCCTACGGCAATAGGCTAGCTCGCAACCATGATCCAGTCTATGGCCATATGGTTGGCATACTGATGATTCGCTGGATGTCAGTGATCTGCGCCCTGGATCTGCGCTGGATCGCACTGGATCCCGCGCGTTCTCGGACGTCGAATAAGAGCAACAAACGGCGCGAGGTATTTATTGGCAAGCGCCACCATGTAACGATGCACCGTCGTCCGTGGCATCGCTTATACATACACGGGGCGTTCCTCGGCCGATAAACTAATTCCGGTCTCTTCATTAAATCGAAGACAATACGCTCGCTAATTAAAGTAAACGAGCAACACAATAAACGCTCCCTTGAGCCGGCGCCCGACACTACGCGAGATCAATGAGGAAAGGTGCCACGAGTAGCAAAAATGGAAGTGTATCAGCGCCTGGACGATCGAGCCTGTCGCAATCCGCGACAGATCGACGGTCCATGGGAAACCAAGATGGCGTCCCGGAATGCCAGACATTTTCTAATTGCAGCCTTATTGTCGGGATAAATGGTCCACGCAGGAACGACTACTTGCGACGACAACAATGCCAGGGCCAGCTATGCGATAATGGCGGAAGATAGCGAGAGATGCCGGGTACTCCAGGGAAAGCGGGAAAAGTGGCGGCAATTTCGGGCCGATTTCGGGCCGGTCCTGTTTTGCACACAATCTCAGCTGCTGCGGTTGACTGTATCGATTGGAGTGCATCCTGGTGCGGCGGCAGGATCCCGAAGACTTTATTGCAAGCTCGAGGTATCCCGGCAACTGGAAAAGGACGCCGAGAAAAAGACGTTACCTGGGCCCCGTACAATTTTAATTAACCCGGTACCGGGTAGCCGATCGCGATCGAATCGGGTGCACGATCTACAAGGAATCTACATAAGATCCTCCACTCGCGGCTACAACTCAATCCCCACTTTATATTCCCTCGAGGCCTTAAGCGGCTTTACCCGCTGCACAATACGCCGTGGCCGCTTTATCTCACGAATGATCGGAGATAGCGTCCACTCGGTGGCTCCTCCAGGATCTCATATTGTCTCTCCCGCTAAGTACCTGACTTACCAAAGAACGACTCGCTTACTTACTTGCCACGTTCCTCGTTCGTTTTTGCCGGCCTTTTTCGTTCCCCGGTTTCCCGCTTGTTTATTTACCCGCCTCGTCGACCCCCGCTCCCTTTTTTTTCGTGCAATTTTTTTGTTTATAATTTTTTTTTTTCATGGCAGAGGCGATTACCTTGTCGTCACCCATCCGCGCGTCACTGTCAGAAAAATGTTTTCATTACGGCATTTCCTCGGGAGGTCCAATTACCACGCGTAACGACAGCAGTTGAGCGAAGAAAACAAACGACGAGGACGCGGCCGATAGCGCGAAACGGGCCCGATTTAATACTCGGCTGAACCGCCGGCTCGGCTTACGACAGATGCCCCTACGTGCGGCCGCGATCGTGTTACCCCGCGTCGCCCCGGGCGCGGCCAAGGAGCTGCGCTCTTTGTCCGCGCGCGAAAACCGAGAAGACCCGGGTTTCGGGTCCGGCACGAGCTCGAACACGACCCGGCGCGGCGCCGCCGATTATTGCTTATCCCGGGTCCGGTTTCGTAAATACGCGACAAGAGACGTACGAGAAAACAAAGGACGCGGATTTTTTTAATTATCGCGAATCGACGCGGGGGGCCCGCGAGGGGGGGGGGAGTAGGCGAATGGGGGAACCTCAGGCAAATGGTATAAATTGAAGATTTTTTTGCAGATGGGGTTAGTCTGTTAACGGGGGAAATACTTATTTGTGAGGATACAGTGAGAAAAAGTCTGTTACAGCGACAGTCAGCAATGCTTCAGCAGCAGTCTTAGAGTGTAAAAGATACATCGTATTCGTTGCATGATGCAGATTACTTTCAGTTTAGACGGAAATTCTAATAGACTGAGACAGTCTTTGAATTTGAAGTGTCTAGCAGAAGTATTCACATTTAGTTGTTTATTCGAACGCATAATGCATGGATTGGAGCGAGAAATGTGTTTAAAATATTAAAACTGTTTTTCGAAAACTTCATTTACCAATGAAGATTGGCAAATTTATTTGCTTTTCTCCTACAAGGTAACAGACTTAATCCAAAACAGTTGAATCCACTTTATTTAGTTTATTTCACTATTAAAAAAGATGAATTACGATTGCTGTTTGAAAAGTTCGGGACAATTTTCCCGAACCATTGCCCATTCTGAAGGTAAATCAAAATATAAAACTTTCGCTACATTTTGGTGAAATTTCAGCAAAATCTGAGATAGAGTACTTGAGAAATCGATTTTTTTAAAAAAGGTGGATTTTTACATTTTGCCACATAACTTTCGACAGGTATGATGAAAATTGTTTCCGTTCGCTGATATGAATAGCCTAAAATGTACTCTTTCAGAATATCATTCATTTGTTTTAGTTTGAATCATTGTTGAATTTGTATAAAATTTGTTTCCCAAGTGTTCTCAGCGGGTAGGCAAAAATCATGTTTCAACTTCAAACCAAAATATTTTTTAAAACACGAAAAGCAATAGTGTGGATTTTTGATATGTTAAAATATGAATCTTTCGCTACAATTTAGTGAAATTTCAGCGAAATCTGAGATAGAGTATTTGAGAAAAACGATTTTTGAAAAAAAGGGGATTTTTACGTTTTGCCACATAACTTTCGACGATTATGATAAAAATCGCTTCCGTTTGCTGATCTGAATAGCCTAAAATGTGCTCTTTCAGAATATCATTCATGCGTCTTAGTTGGAATCATTGTTGAATTTATACAGAATTTTTTCGCCAGGTGCTCTCTGCGGATACGCAAAAATAACCATATAAGAATATGTAGAATATAAATTAATACCCGGTAGAAAGGTCCAAATAAAGTATTTGCTACTTACTTTTAGATCAAAATGAACAAGTGTACGCATTTATAGACAAATCTGAGAGGGTCGACCTTTCTTGTCCGATTTCACGTTGAATGACCCAGATATAAATGTGCAAAACATAAAACATTTTTCACGATAATTGATATCAATTAATTTAAAGTTCAATTAACCAAATGTTTATCAAAATGAAATTACAACAAAAATTAATTTTATTGTCTGCATTCCAATCTCATTCTATTATATCAGTTCCTGGAAATCTTTATACTACACTTGACACTCAACTCAGAAAAAATTTTAAATCACTAAACGCCATAAACCATAAACTCAAACAAAAACCAAACATAAAAACAAACATTGACTACCTCAAAGGTCATTCAGGTTTTGCTTGAGGTTCCCCTATCCGAACTGTCCGCGTTTCGTACGGACCTGAATCCGCGGAATGTCAGCCCTGGGCGTCGTGAATTTGATGGATCAATGGTAGTTTGAATCATGAACAGGTATAATCGAGCAAGAGCAGGCCGCAGTTGCGCTCGCTGGCGCAATAATTGAGCCCGCCGAATGTCAACAAATAGCTAGACGGCCTGCGTTTGCCCGAATATGAAACCCAAGCCAGATTTGTGCGTTTTTCATATTGAACATTTATTTGCGATTAATTGGCATACGCGTATCTGGGCGTGCGTACACATGCAACGTCAAGTTGCGACGAGCGCCTTTACAATCAATGTCGTCTACGGTTACGCTTAAGCAGATGCAGTATAGTTACGGTTACTACCATTAATATTACGTCTGTCTGATTAACCTCTAGACGGCCTAGTACATTCGGCGGAAGTAAGTATGCGGGCTACTTGCGGTGACGTTGTCTGCCCGCGTTCACAGTGTACCAAACAATATTGCCGCCGTAATCGCACTTAGGATACCGCTCCGCGTCTCAGCCATAAATACGCGATTTTAAATAAGTCACTTAACGGTTATGGATATCACAAGTCACGCGAACTCCGATCACTCACGTCGATTCGCGGTGGTGGAATATTGTTTCGTAGACTGCAGGAGCGTACGGTGCGCGTCACTCTAGATGATATATTTGTATATATTTATGCGTAATATAGATCATGTATACGTGTGTACGTATAGATAACTGATTCCAACTGTTGACTACGCGAGCGCTTATAATTGCATGCAAATCACTCGGGTACATCGAAATTCCGATCGTCTGCCTCTAATCCGATCTCTGCTCCTCTTACAACTAAACCGACACCTTATGCAGCGCATTTTCGTATGCTGCCTACTGAAACCAGCGCCATTCGCGACTGAACGAAACGGCGTTGGTCTAATCACAGTGTACACTCGTAAGATCGGTACAAGACTACTTAAAACACTCCTAGTCGCGAAATCTGCCAAAGCTCCAAGCGACCCTTCCGACGAGAAATCTTTGTTAATTCTTCTGGCAGGAAGCTATCGGAAGTGTCCCTTCGCAGTGACAAAAGTCGAACGGACGTTTCACAGGTCGAAATTCAAGATTCATAATTTAATGCCTAAGGTATACACGAAGGTAAAAAGATACGTTCATAAGTCTGGTCCGAAAAAAGAGTCTTTCGACGGTCAGTACACACGAACCAACAGTACAACGAGATACCGAAAAATGCTGTTCCTTGATGGGTTCACTTATTTTTCGGGTTGCCAATGAGAAAAATAATATGATTGATTTAATGCGAGACATGTTGAGACATGTAAACATTGAAAAAAGTAAACAAACGCTGTTTACTCTTTTCCCAATGTTTACATTCGTTTGTATACTCATTTGCCCTTTAGGTCAAACAGTATTTTTCTCACTGATTCATATTATTTTACTCAATGTACACCTTTTTCCGAAACATTTTTCGGAACCTTGAGAGTGTCGAACCGCATGGTTCGCTTATTTACAATGTTAGAACGGGTCTAGCCTACGTTTATGAGTATTGACGATGAACTCGGGCGTTTTCGTCTCCCTCTGCGACTTGGTCGACAAGGGAGGTGGCGTCGCGATTCGGCGACGGTTCGCCAAGTTTAGTTTAGTGTCTGTTAATGTAACTCTGAGAGAGCTGGAAGATAATGAAATTGTGGAGAGCGCCCTCAAGTGTCTTAAGAAAGCCCTGCCACTGACCTTTCTCGTTGTCGATTTGTTTCTCCTGCACGCGTGCATTGTCCTCTGCGACTTTGAGCAGGCCTTGAATGTTTCTCAGTAGGGACGAGGTCGACACCGACGGATCCTGCGAGCTCTGCGACATCGCGACCGCCGCCGAGGCGAGCTGAGAGTAGTTGAGCGCCTGGGGACTTTCAGACCCAGGTGCCCCGAGAGGGAGGTTCTCAGCGACGTCGGAGAGTTCTACGAAACAAACAGTCAGTACTAAATTAGTTTCATTTTAAACTTATGAACTTCGATAAATTAAAAAAACAATCATTTTTTATTAGGAAATTCGTTGTGGTGGCAAATCATTATCCGTTTCAAATATGAGATAAAAAATGTTATCTCTTCCAAAAAGAAAGTCAAACTATAATCTAGGAGGGAATCTTCCAAGGTAAAAATTATATTGGTCCATATGCCTGCATATATACGTAGATATGCCGTTGGATCATCTACGGTATATTTGTTTTCATTTTATCTGCAGAAGATGGCCTAAGTCTTTTAATTATATCTTCTAACTTCTACTTCTATCTATCAATGCTTCTTCTGATGAATTTCATCCACATCTAACAAATTGTAGCAATTTACTATGAGTTCTTCGACTGGATATCTCTCCACTGAACTCAAAGGTGAAAGCATTCCTGGCTTCCTCTGCAGGCAAGAATTACATCCTCAAAACGATAGTTTGCCATTTTCATTTTGGAAGTGCTGGCTATCTTAGCTCTTTCTTAGCAATTCACAACAGCCGATACTGTAGCTCTACATGCAAACGATCAATCCGGAAAAGAGTCTCGTCCTCGAAACCACGGCAAACCACAAACCAGGCTCAGGTCTCACGCGAATTAGCGCAGCGCAAAAGTCGGCAACTCTGGTTGGGCTTGCGTTTAACGCTCGAATCAATCGTGCGCCGGGCGTGCGGATATTTGTTTAAATGCACGTAAAGTCGAATTAAGGCCGTGGTACTTGTAGCCGGGGATTTTTGCGCGCGGAATGATTATGTGCTGAATATGCCGATTATGGAAACCCAATAGTATAAATTATCCAGGTAGATAGGCGAACAGTGTCCCGGACGTGCAAGACTTATATCGTGTGCGTGTCTGAAGGCCGTAAGCCCTGCGACGCCTACTTGTTGCCCATCGTCGGCTTTTGATTTAACGTCACCACAAACGAATGAACGCGCTGCATTAACCGTCCCTAATGCGCATGCAATCCACTCCACCGGCGTATTATGTTTGTACAACTTGATACTCGAAATGAGACCAATTTGGCAATTAATCAGACGGCGCGACGATACCCTTTACGGGGCCCGTAAATTCGCGTATCGCTAATTAATTTTCCTGCGGAAACCGCTTAATCGAGTCGCGTACACGCTCGCGAAGATTTATCCCGCGGGCCCGCAGAAAACTCGCACGAACGGTCGTCAAACAGATTCACGATTATCGTAAAGCCGGAGATAAATCCATCAAAAGGCGCTCGTAAAAAGGCGCGTCCGAATATCACGACGGCCCCGAGACGGACGCGCGACATTGTCGCGATTGCTTTATTGTTCGGCGAGAATTGATTGCGCGACGAAAAACGAATGTATGGGCAATTAAAGTCGCGAGGTTTATTCCCAATAAAAGCCCGATTCCCGTTTCCCCGTTTTTCGTACGGCGAAATTTTGCCTCGATTTTGTGATTACAAGCCTTGCCAGCGCGAAATTACCGCAGCGCCACAACGAATATTAATCCCGGGTATGTCGGAATTAAAGTAATCGCGCGTAATCGGTATTAAATTACGGCTCAGCGCCTTTGTTTTGCTTTGCCCGAGCGGTTGATAAGCGCGCGCTGGTGTCGCAAAAATTGACGCGAATTATTCCGAAAATGAGCGCAGGAACAGGTTCTCCGGGTGACTAATCCTCGGATCGATAAGTCGCCGATTCTTTTAAGTCGCCGGAATCGGCGATGCCTTATGGTTATGGCGCGGCCGGAATCGGAGGAAATGTCGCGCGTGGGTTCGCCTTATTTAAGTGACCGTTTGCCTGTGCGCGCTCTTTCAGCACCGCGGCGCCGCGGCTGCTTTATGACCGACGATATGTGCTTTATTGCGTCATCTTTTAATTATCAGCGCACGCACGCGGACATCGAAACAGCATTCAGTTACTTATTGCGCGTGGACCGATTTAGTGCTGGCACCTTCGAACGATTCGCCGGCACCTCGCGATAGCGTGGGTCAACCGATTACGCCGCCCGTTCCTCGCCATTTCTATAACTTTATGCCCGGCGCGCCACGGACCATTACAATTATCGCTCCGGGGATAGCTTCGACGATCCGTCATTGGCGATCGGCCAAAAAGCGCCGTTTTGACGCGATAAGTCGGTGAATTGGTGGGGGAGATTGCGATCGAGCTTTGCGTCGACGGGGATCTCTCTGGTGAGAAAAAGTTTGTCGAAAAGAGAGAATGTTAGATGCATCGAAAATTCGTGATACGATCAAGCCAGGTAAAAGTAAACGTATATGTGGCGTATGTCTATTAGGGTGTCCGTTAAAAAAATTTTTTTTGCTCAATCCCTAAAAGACTCGAAAAAAATATTTTATTAATGGAAAACATATTAATTAATCAATAGAAAATCTTACCGCCGGAAGGTTTAATGTACAAAAAAATATACGCTTTGATTTTTTCTAACGGTTCTTTAAGTGGTAAAATTTGGAAAAAATTACAAAGTTATCCTTGCAAAAGAGGATTTATTTCAGATTTTTATTCCAGATTTTTCATCTGATGCAGCATCTTTAAAAAGATAAAAACTCAATTGTAAAAAATTGAAAATTGGACATTTCAATGTTTTAATGAATGTTCTTGTCATTGTAAAATTCTGAAGAAATTACGAAAAAATCCTGGCAAATGCAGTTTTTTTAAAAAATGTTTCAGATTTTTTCAATGTTAAAAACTGTACTTAATTTTAAAAAAATGAACATTGTACATTTCAATTTTTTCTGCGAATTATTGCCATAATAAAATTCTGGAAAAAAGAAATGTTTTATTTAATGATCTTTTAAGTCTTGGTAATTAATAAACAAGTATCACTACACTCTTAAAAATACCGTGTTGCCATATCCGGAATCCGGCTGTTACACTGTAAAAACAAGTGTTTTCAAAGTGTTCTCTAAAGAACACTTCAAGTGTTATCCATAAGATTTAACATTGGAACGCTTCAAGTGTTCTCCTATAAGATTAACATTGGAACACTTAAAGTATTCTAAAAAAGC
>JABFPB010000525.1:0-36604 GCA_022817645.1 Ceratoteleas bidentatus
TAGTAGACTCGAAATAAACCAGATTTAAAGTTTCATCGAATTCTCATTATTGTAACTTAATAAGGGAACTACCTTAATTATTAAATGAAGGTTAATTAATTAATTATTTCTTCATAGTAGTAGTTTGATTGCTTCTTGGTATAATAAATAGGAATTTTCTATTAATTGAATACGAAAATGAAAAGAGCTATTTTTTGTCAATTGTTGGTTTTTTGTGCAATTTTGGAATTTTAATCATTTATGTGAAAATTGTCACACTGAGTAGTCAGTTTTGAATTTTCTGTTCGCATTGAGTTCTGGGAAATCGTTTATCAAATGTTATAAACAATATTTCAATAATTATTAATTATTTATGGATAGTAACTTACCAAATAAAGAGAATTCGATGAAACTTTAAATGTAGTTTATTTCGTGGCTACTATTTGATTTGCCAAATTCCCAACATTTCATCTGCGTAGAAATGGAGGTATTCGACGTTAAAGTTTCATTAAAACACATGGATAGTATCAATATATATGTTTTCAGCAATTTTAGCATTTAATATCTCGGCTTCTAAACAGATGAAATGCTTGGGAATTTGGCAAGTCAAATAATAGCCTAAAAATAAAGATTAAAGTTTCATTGAATTCTCATTATAATAACATAAAAAGGAAACTACCTTAAATATTGCAGGAATATGTTTATTTGTATATTTTATAATTTATAAAATATAATAAATTATGAATTTCCTGCTAATTACTTAAAGAAAACCAAAATATTTACAATAAATTGTTCAGTTTCATTATTTGGCATTTGGCAATCATCAAATTAGCAGTGTCCGCTTAAGTGGTCACTAATAATGACTAATAAGAACCATCATCTTATTTTATAAATAGCAAAATTTCATAAGTTATTTACCACCAGATCAGAAACTTTCTTGCAACTAAATGCCTTTGTCGTTACAGCTGACTTTGGATTCGCTCGATTTCTGCAAGATGGCGTCATGGCTGCGACCCTCTGCGGATCTCCAATGTACATGGCACCGGAAGTGATTATGTCGCTGCAGTACGACGCGAAGGCAGACCTTTGGTCGTTAGGCACGATTGTCTTTCAGTGTCTCACCGGCAAAGCTCCGTTCCAAGCGCACACACCCCAAGCACTGAAGATGTTTTATGAGAAGAACGCCAATTTGGGGCCAAAGTACGATTTCTCATTTCTACATTCCTCTTAAAATCTTGTCAAAACAAACGAATTATGTACTGAAAACTGATACATTTTTGTCATACATTTTGTTGTTCTTTGCATTTATCAAACGTTTTTCAAACATTAGAGTATTATGTCCTGAAAAAAAGATAAAGTTTAGGTGTTTTTATTCAAGGATACCATCGGGAACTTCGGAAGAGTTGTCCCATCTGCTGATGGGTCTGCTAAAGCGCAACGCGCGAGACAGAATGCCTTTCGACGAGTTCTTCGGTCATCCATTTCTGCAGGGACCCCGAGAAAGTCCGAGTCCCGTGCCGGCTGAGCTGCCCGCTTCGCCTGGAACGATATCGATGCCCGAGGGGACGGTCCCCGGTCCCAGATCCAGCCCCGAGGTCCACAGCCCGTGTTCTAGTCCGGAGGACGATTTTGTGCTGGTTCCAAGCGATCTTAGTGATATGGATAACAACACAAATACTCAGCAAATCAAGTTAGTCGCTTGGAATTCTCAATGATTTTGAGTATTAGTTGGAGCAAATTTAGAATTTTATTTATAATGTTTGTTCTAATAAGTATGGAGTGGAAATAATTATAAAAGAAATAATAGTTTAGTTTGTATAATAGTTATAAATGGTAGTTATATCAAATTATTAGATAGAGATATTACCTCTGACGAAATTTTGGGTGTACTGAAAAAAGCTTTCATTATGAAATAAGATATTATCTGAAAACTTCCATGGTAAAGATTGGCCCTTTTTAAATTATAATAATATAAGTTGGTTACACAAAACTGACATTTCAATATTTCGATTCAAATCGTCCAGAATGTGAATTGAGCATTGCATAATCCTACTCTTCTAAATTCACTTTAATCAAAAACTTTGCTCAAAATCCAAGCCAAGTCTGCAATCTTCCTCAACACTGCCATAAAGTGTTGCTTTGACATTATTATATTGATATTATATTTCATTATATTCTAGGGTAAGGTTTAAAGACTGCAGTAGTCAGAAATACATTTAGCAAAAATGAGAACTTTTGTAATTATTCGGTCATCAGAGTATCTGGCTCATTTTTAGGGGAGTTTCTATTTCTCTGGGTGAAGAAAATGGTAAATAGAAATTTAAATTCTGCCTAAAGGTTTATAGTCCGGGATTCACTTCTTTATTCGTAGTACATTGGTACATATAATTAATGACTTTAAACTGAAAAAAATTGCGTATGTCAAGCAAATGTGATTTTATATGTCGATTTTTTTCACCCATCGAAACAGAATCTCCCCTTAAATTACATTGTTATCTTAATGGAGTACCAAACGTGGAGGACCTAATATATCATTCTACTGTTCTCAAAATTCCCTATTAGATATATATTTTCATATTTAAACCACTCCTCAACATTAATACTTCAACATTTGCAAGTTGTGCAAGGTATAATAAACGCTCTGAAAATTAGAATCTAAGTTTCTAAACTAAGAAATTTAGTTTAGAAGTTACAGTTACAGATTTCTTTCCACGTAGATACGTAAATGAAATATTTTAATAGAAGAATTGCTGGGTGTAACAATGAACGAATTAGTTATTTTGATTACAGGTACACGAAGCCAGCGAGCCGCGAGGCCGCAAGTCCCCCGCGCCCAAGTTTCCTGCCGATTTCGGAACCCATTCCTGTGCCAACCCAGCGGAGCGTAGCTCAGCCGCCATCGCCCTCGGGCACCACGCGTTCGGGCAACAGCGTCGTCCCGCGCTCGCAGCCCATCAGCATGAAGTGCAGCATCGACTCGCATCGGAGTCACGTCGTAGACATTGGTTCCCTCAGTCCACCCAGTGTGCAATTCGTTATTGGAACCCCGCCCAATAGAAGGTGGATTTACTTTTTCATTTTTTTTTCACTACTACTTTAGTTAAAGAACTGGGCTAATCATGATTATAATCAATTATCTAAATCACAATTTAAATCAAAGAACAAAGTCATGATTTAAAATAATGCATAATTGAATACTTATGATACCTTATTTACTATAATTATATTATATAGTAAATTGGTGATTTGATTGAGATTTATTTATCACTTGTAAATGAATATGCAACTAACAAACAAGTTAAATATTGGTTTTAATTTGCAGATTTTTATATTGGTTTTAATATTTATTTGCAGATTTAATTTGCACACTTAAAAAATGAACTATATATAAACAATTTAATTTGCTTCAAACAAATATATTTTTTCCAACCGTTTAAAGTACTATTGATGGATGGTTAAAATAGATGATTTTTTAACTGAATTTAAATTACTGATTAATATTTTACAGATTAAGTGAGACACCTCCACCTCCAAACACTTGGCAAGTGAGTCCCGTGGCGCGATATTCGCATCCGACCACTGGAAACTCACCGCTCAGAAGATCCAGCAACAACAGTGCTTCGTCTCCTCTCCTAACTGGACCCCTGGCTGTACTTGGTTCTCCAACTGCTAAAGCTTTGCAAGATAATAACAACACACTCAGGCACTCGCCTGTCATACCTTTCGGCACCAGAGCTGTTACACTTCCAGAAATATCAGGTCTATTAATCGTTTCAAATATACATTCAATTGATTTTCTAATGTACATAATGCGAATCCAAAATCTGATTGTTATCTGACTATATAACAATAATAATAATAATAATAATAATAATAATAATAATAATAATAATAATAATAATAATAATAGTAATAATAATAATGGTATAATAATAATAATATATCTTTACTAGCCCTGAGAGATCGCCTATTGGGCTTCGACGAATAGTACAATCAGAAAAATAAAATAGAAATAAGAAGAAAGAAGAATAACATTAAAAGCGAGAGTGAAAGTAAAAGTAGAATCAACTATGTTTCTCAGTACAAAGCTTTGAATATATTCCAAAAATTCTCGTTATCAACAAATAGCTTATCTTTAAAATAAAAATTGTAGAAGCAGGAAGTTTCCAAGACCTCTTCGCCGAGATCCATTCGGGGACGACGGACGACCGCCGACTCACGTTCATCGCACCGGAGCTCACAGAGGAAACTTTGCTCGAGCGCGAGCACAACGAGATCTTGGCGAAGCTCAACTTCGTCGTGGCATTCTGCGAGTGTGTTTGCGAGGTCGCCCGCAGCCGAGCTGGGCCTCTAGGTGCCGCGCTCGGCAGCGTCGAGCAGTCCGGCAACGCCGCCACGCGGCGACGCGCCGAACAAGTCATACTGCTGGTGAGGGCGCTGCAATGGTTGAGTTCGGGACTCAGTCTTGCAACGCAACACCTGAAGGCAGGCAGATTACAGCCTACAGCGGCTGTTAAAGAAGGTATAATCATTTCAATACCTTAATATGCTTATATGAATTAAATTTGGGTAAAATTTGTAATATTAGCAAAAACATGTGTCGCCATTTGCAAGCATATGGAAAATGGAACATTTGTAAAAAATGGACAAATGGGTAGAATTTTTTTTTAAAAAAGTGAAACACAATTTGTTCACAATGTTCTGTTCAGATAGGTACTTTTCGGAAAACAGTTTTGGAAAACTGATTCACTTATTTCGTTTTAGTGGTGAGCACGATGAACGACAAGTTCAAGTCATGTCTATCCGAATGTAAACAGCTAAACAGTGCTGGTTTGTTGCGCCAGACTGGAGCGACTGCTGACAAGATCCTGTATAATCATGCTATTCAAATTGTGAGTCCAATTGCAATTGACAAATGTGTTTTGAGATCTTATGAGAAAACACCTCAAAGTCTTCAAGAATCCACATTTAAAAAGAGAACACTCTCCAATGCATTTTTCATTACGAACTTGAGGTTCTAGATAATGATTTATTGTTAGCGTGAGTAATATCGATTCGATTAAATTTGCAGTGCCAATCAGCGGCTTTAGACGAACTATTCGGCAATCCCACGGAATGCTGCGAGCGGTATCGCACGGCTCAGTTGTTGCTGCACTCATTGTCGCAAAACGTCAGTCACAGTCAGGATCGAGCACTTCTCATCAAATGTGAGCTTCGAAGTAAAAAAATCAGTCAAAAGTAAAGGAGTGACACTTACCAACACTTGTCCTTTCCTTTGCAGATAAGGAAGCCGTGGAAAAGCGATTGTTCGTGTTAGAAAAGCAAGGCTATATTTACGCAACCGACCCTACGTAGCGCTTGTACATAGTCCGGCGCAGCGCAATTAATTCAGCTCTGTTTCGCATCTCACGATATTTCTACGTATAAATTACTATTTAAACGAGGAAAAGGTTACGCGGAACGCGAGACGACGAGAGGCTCGTTGCCGTTCCTTGGTTCGTTTGTATTATTTATTTATGGAATCAACCAGATGACCGTGGAACTTTTTTGACTTATATTATATATGAACTGTATGTATAAATATTCGATTGTATTCAAATATATCATGATGTATATCTAGACCGCTGCTTGATTCGCGTCAACTCGTCGTCGGAATAAATGAACGCTGGGTCGTGTTGTGCGACACAGTAAGTACCTTTATTCGGCTGTACAAAAGTGGCGTCGGGCCGTGGGAATGTCTGCGACCTCACTTTCGACATTCGACCCGTCGAAGCGCTAGCACAATTATTTATAAACTTTGACGAACGTTCGCATTCCGAGCATTGCCGGCGTTTGCAGACTATCTCCTCTTTCGTTTGTCATCCGACGCGACTGGCGGCTTCTCGGTGACCCTACAACGAGGCATTTTGTGAGTCGCTTTTTGTGAAGGTTGTAAATCAATCCTCGGGGGTATTGGCGGGTCGAGTGAGGTCACGTTAAAGGGTAAGAGTTACTTTTCTTTCGGGCTCGGTCCGGGCGTTTCGCCTTCTGAGGGGTTGAGCTTCATGATGGAATAGTTGAGCGCCAAAGCATAGGTGCTCCAGGCCAGGTACGGCGCGATGATGAACCCGGCGGTTTTGTTGACGCGGTAAAACACCACGCCGAGAGCGGCAGTGCATCCCCAAAGGGTGATCAATTCGTAAAATGCCTAAAAGATTAGGGTTGAGTAGATTGAGTTGTGTAAATGGTTGTTTAATTGAAGCTTGTCGTTTTCGTGTTTGTTTCTTCTACGAATAGGGTAATTGGTAGTTGGAGCGATTAGGATGAAGTGTATGGTTCGTTTAGATACAAATCATTGAATAGAAATGTTTTACTTGTTTGAATAACTGATACTGATAACCCTTGAAAAATTTTGATAGCTATTAAAAGCTGTTAAATACTTGTAAGCAAAGGGGGTAAGACTGCAAAGAAATATATAGGTCTATGGTTTCTAATAGAAAATGATGTAATGTTCAGTGTTTACATTGTATCTAAGAACATTACGTATAAAAACATTTATATGGAAATTGGTTCGCTATACAAAAATCCATGTAAATTTAGTCATCTGCAGGAGAGAAACCGCTTACATACTTAGACATATTTGTAGGACAATTTCTATAAGTATTTTTCGATAGGGAAATTAGACAGTTTTAAGTAGAACATTTTGAAAAGTAATAATTGTAGATTGAATGAATGCAGTGAGAGGTTGGTTTGAATACTGAAAGATGACGTTGAAACACTTCATGCAAGATACTAAAAATCATCATTAGTCTGCGGATTCTGTGCAAATGCATTTTTTAAGTAAACAAAATGGGATGGTTACTCTATTATAGACATTTATTTCGTGTTACTTATTTTAGAAATATTCATACAAATATTTCCATCTTGCATATTTGTGCATTTTTTTCATAATTTTGCATGTATATTTTCGTATATCATTAAAATCTAATATAATTCCTGCTTAACTTTGTATCCATTTGTGAAAAACTTATTTTATTTTTTGCATATTTTCTGCATATTTTTGCATTTTTTTTTAATTTTCATTGTCATTAGGAATTATTTCTTTCTTCAAAATACCAAATCTGGACTTGCTCACAAGAAAAAAATTATATATCCACAGTCTAATAATACAGTCCTGATGACCTTAACGATAGAACTGCATTGAACAGTGATAATAGAATGTAGTCGAAATCTTACCCATTTAATTTTACGCAGGGAGAAGAATATGGGCGACCACGCCCAGTTTAATGCGAGATTCGTGCCGTAGACCGACATAGGTAATATTAATTCTTGAGTACTAGGAGAATCACGGATTACCATCCAGCTGGAATATCCAATCGAACAGTAAATCGAGGTCCAAACTGGACCGAACACCCAGTTTGGTGGAGTCCATGATGGTTTGTTTAAATTCTAAAATGTAAATTGAGCACCACTAATTTACATCCCTAGGGATTTGCATCCAATCAGATTATTTGCATCACCGCAGAAAATAATCTACTGTTTCCATATTTTCTCAAACAATCGTGTTCATGTTTGTGCATTAGTTATGGTTGCCTCGTAAATAAGACAACCGTAAACATTCTCAGTGACAAAAAACAGATATCCTTTAAGTATGAGTGCAGTAAAAAGCCATTCGCCAGTAAGTGTGCTCACAAACACGATAAAAGCGAAAATAAAATCAGCGCTCTATTACGTGACAAACCCACAGTAATATTCGCATTTTTATTGCGATATCTTTGACTCCGTCAACTCAAGTAGGTCGAACATTATAATTCGCATTGGAGACAATGCGAACAATTAGACCGCCTACTGGTCATTACTAGCTTAATCTTGCAGTTTAATCGTCCCAGTTTTCCCCAAAAAATAGTAGTAATAAATTAATAATAATTGAAATGAAATCGTACCTAGCGAAGTGTATCGAAAAATTACCTTTCGTAACAAAAAAATGAATTATTCTTGTCGAGTGAAACATTCCATGCATTCTTTGGACTAAAATATTAGTTATGTTCCGCGCATGTCCTCCATAAAAGGCAGACTCACCTTGTACCAAGACTCGATATTTTTGTGCGCAATGTAACTGTTAATTAAACCTCCCACATTGGGAGCGATCACTGCCCCTGCGATGGGCCAATAATCTGACATTGGCATCGCGATTTTGGATCAACGAATTTGGGTTTGCGAGAGAAAAATCACGAGACCGGTACTGCAATGTCCGCGAATATCGGTAACTGAGATAGCCTTGTTTGCCAGCAAAGTGCAGCTCGCGGTATGGTACGTCATAATCGCCGTCAGGAACGTATCAACTATTTCGCAGCAGGCAACTGGGCGCATTGCAGCCATAACAACGCGAAACATTGAAAAGTTTTCTACAAATCTACAAATCATACCCATTGTTATCATCTTTGAATAACATTTACATACAAAAAAGTAATGTGATTCAGAAAAGATTGTTTGTCAATTCATGGTAAATAAACATACTCAGTCGCTCAAATAATTAGTCATTTATTTACACGTGAATTGTAATAAATACACTAGATACAAATATCCTGTATACAAACGGTTTGGCTTTACTTGATTTCCATTCTCTTTTTCGCTAATACGTGGCAACTGGCTGCGGCCTCGGCTTCGCTCCGACGGCGTCTCTTTTTCTCGTTCTCCAATTGTCGGACGCCCAAAGCCGAGTCTCATTCCCAAACCCGGTTCGGGGTGAATCCCCCCGGCGTTTCCGTCCCAACCGAGCTAAAAACAGGGGACTACGTTCGCCACACAATATACCCTGTGACTGTCGTTTTCCTGGTCGTTTTGCTTTCAAAGTGTTCGATCGACAAAAGTAACGTGATATGTGGTCAGACGTTGCCAGACTCAGAGCGCCGCTGATACAATGAGCCGCGTCCTGTCCCTTCTTACAATCGAACGTCGCTCGGACATAAAACGGTCGAAACTGTAAAAGAGGGTTCGAAAGGTGCCGTACAAAAGTATACAAAAATGAGGAAACTGCGGGGTTTGCGTGTCCGAGGCATACGCGCGAGTTCGCGGAATCGCCGTGTACACGGTACAGTGGCGCCGCGGACGGGCTCGCGCGTATTTACGGAAATGCGCGGAACGCAACGGAGGAACGTGCAGCGCGATCCGCGAGCCGAACGGACGAAAAGAAGAGTGTATCGAAAATATACGACGACCTCTTTGTTTCCAAAAATATCCCTTTTCTGTACAGAGCGCGGCTGTCGCGACCTGTCGACGCGAGCGCCACCCTCGGCGGATCTGCGGACTACGGGACTCGGTTTGCGCAATTTGTCGAAATAAATATCGTGCCAGCTGCGGAATATACAAAAGGAAGTAGAGGAAGAAAGGGCCGAGGGTGGCCGAGTTGTAGTGCACATTGGCGAACAGTGCTGCCCTCTAGTCGACTTTCGACTCGTCTTTCGCGTCCTTCGCCGCGTCTTTCTTGCGTTCCAGGGCGGCGGTGAACCCGGGGAAGCGGTCTACGACGTGGCCGCCGGGGGATAGCTTCTGGGGGATGACCATGATGGTCGTGATGATGTTGCCGAGGAAGAGGATGAGGAACATGCAGCTGAGCACGGGCACGTGCCAGGTAGACTCCGGGTGGGATGTGAGGGTGTAGAGCTTGTACGCGTTGTACAGCTGGAAGAAGTAGCCGACGAAGAGGAATGGTAGCAGGAAGGACAGGCCGCGCCACATCCAGGAGTGGAAGCCTTCTATCGTGATGTCCATGTTGTGGCGCTCTCCGAGGGCCTTCAAGCGGTAGAGAACCCCGTGCTGGTAGCGGAATTGCAGATACTGGACTACGCCTGTTGATCAAATGGATTGTAACAGATCAGTTGAGGGTCCAGTGCAAAGTCAATTACAAGCTTTTTTCCCCGGTTTTTAAGGTTTAAAAAAAAGTTTTGAGGGATCGAACAGAAACAACTTTTATCAAAAATATGTTATTTGTTGTAATTTGTATGCCGTAAGGGAATAGCGGTTCGAAATCGATATCCAATATGTCGAGAACTCACTGAAACATTGAATCGACGGTGAATCAATATCTCAGTGTTCTTTCATTAGACAAAGAATGAACGTCGATGGTATTGACATTCAATGTTTCACAAATTCAATGTTTTCATGAATATCAGCCATATCGCAAAATGTAATGGTTTAGAAAAGTTTTAGAAGTTTGCTATAAATTATCCATATTAAATTCCAACTTGCGTTTTTTTATTTGTCAGACCGCAAAAATATAACACTATTTATTGTTACATTTATACATTAACTTCCAATTTTTACTTTCATTGTTTAAGAATTGGCAATATTGGGATCTTTTTTACAATAACTTCATAACAATTAAACCAAACTTTTTTTAAATTAAGAAAATATAAGAGTAAATTACCACTATGTTTAAATTTAGTTTATATATCAAATTAAAAAAAATTGATATATAAATTTGAAAATTAGCGTACGGTTTAAATTGAAAAATATATTAACAGCATTATAGGATACAAAATAAATGCTAAATATTATTAAAATAAAAATAATTAAAAATGATTAAAAATCAAGGTTGCAGACCAACATTCAAAATTCTCGGTTTTTCCCATTGTTTTAAATTCAAGGATTTTTTCCTGTATCCCAAATTTTAATGTCCATTCGACAATGTCAATTGAATGCATTTCTTTCGGACCATTACTGTAATTTGTATAACGATCCACGATAACATTTCTACGATAAAAAGGCAAATGTTCAAATTAGAGATCGAACTGATGACTAGTTTTGATCTTAACGAGAATGTGTCAAGACAAATTAATTACGTGTACCTTAATAACTTGATTAGTTTTAAAGAATGAGATATTTCATCTATTATCGCTCGTCAAGTGATAAGGTTCTTAAATTGTCTGCGATTGTGTCAGCGACAATCAGAGATTCTCAAGTCGTTTCCCTCTAACGATCCCGACTCTTATGCAAATGGTAATTCATTTTCTCGAGACAGTCAAATTAAAAAAAACTATTACGGTGCACTTAATGACTGTACTTTTTACAAATAATCACTTTTCTAAGCGCCACTGGGACGTTTGAATGCTGAAAAAAATGCACATCGTTAATGCATTTGCCATTTATCTACATTACTCCACTTCAGCAACTTATGAGCCGCAGTTGTGCAATGTATTGGCAAAGGTGTCAGTTCATTCGATATGTTTTCGTTTTCCATTCGAAAATGCACGTGCAAGCGTCCACTGCGAGAGAACCTTGACCTTTATTCATTTACATTAATTTAACAATTAAGACATCGCGTCTGCATCGCTGGCAAGCAAAAACTTACTGATGTAAACATTGAACCACATGAACTGGCCCCGAAAAGCATACCAGGGGCCAGTGTTAGGCCACACCAAAAGCACAGCCGAGACAACGGTCGACAGGAAGTGGTGGAACCGCCACCACCCTTTGATCCTTGAACCGTTTACCTTAAGTATGCTTTCTCTAATGGTCAAGGTGCAGTAGTACCACACCAGAAGGAACATGAAGCACAGCTCCAGAGTCCTGAAATGATTGAAAATGTAATGTCCAACTGAGGAGGTGCTTTTATAAACAATTTTACAGTTAAGGTGGTTTGGTTGACTTAGATCGAAGTCAACATAGCAACCATCGTGACAATTGTAACACGTAATCAAATATTAAAAACACTAATTGAGTATTCTAGGATATCTATTAAAAACTAGATGAGGTTGTATTTAAACGTTATAAATTGTCACGATTTACAAACCTTTCATGTTTCTTGTAACTTTTTTTTACGATTTCTCGAGAACTGTATCGAGTACAAACCCGGTTTCGGCATTGCTTGCCGAATGCCGGCAGTTTATTTGTATTAATTACTGGTAAAAATATTAAGGAATTCTTAGATTTATGTGTCACCTACGCCAAGTCTCCATAAGTAATGCTATTTTGGCTTATCTTTAAAATTCACTATTTTTAAAACTACATGGAAATGATTTCATTTGACATTGCAATCTGAAATATACTAAAGAATTTATCTACTGAACAATAACACCCTCTTACTACTAATGTCTAAGTCAACCGGACTACCTTCAAAATTACCTTCAATCTGAACATCAAATTACCTGATATTCGTCGTAAGATTGATTACGGATAATACGAAACCGATTACAGATAATACCAGCTTGAACTTCTCGTACTCGTCTTTATACTTGAACCTGCAACAGACAAAACAAATTAGTCATTAGAGCATGATTGCGAAAGGCGCTAAACCGTTGTTACCCTGGTTAAAGTGCCTTTGCATTTCGTAAGATTCCACACAAGCGGTGTCATTAATGAAACAATTAATGCAATATACATTAATGCAATAGTCATGCCAAAGAAAAACATTTTTTTTTAACTCCATAAGTAACTTATTACAGTTCTCCATTAATTTTTCTATAAAAAAACCTACTTGTCGCTTCTGTTCAGAATCGAAACATTGACACTGCCTAAAATGATCGAGAGATACGTTCCGTTGGGTTTAGGCAAAGTCTGTTCGATATCGTGGAGATGTTCCTCCCGTCGCATCATATCTTTTTCCAGCGCTTTGCACGTCTCGCTGGCATGGAGCCTGTTCGCAAGAGAAACATTGAACATTAATTATCAGCAACGCTTATCTGATGCTGTAATTGAATTAGCAATCTATTATCACTCACTGTTTGAGTGACTTCTTTATCACTGTCATTCGGTATCTTTGGTGCTGCAATCCTTTCAAGCATTTTGTCTGCAATTCACTTACTTCCTCCAATTTGGCTAAGTAGTCTCGATTTAGCGACTGCATCGGAAAAAAGACAATAAATTAGTTTACAAAAAACTGCAATCTATAATCAATCTTTGAGAAACGACTTTCACAATTCCAATGCAAATCACGACGCTTCAACTTTGCAAACCAGTATCACTTCGCGACCCTGCAAAAAATTGTGGATAGAAATGAATAGAAAAGAATTGGATTTTTAGCCAAATTCAGCATTCACTAAAACTGACTGAAATTCATTTTTCATTTTTGAATGCTGTAAATAATTGAATGAATTCGAGTTCAGGAACTCAAAGTAAACTTTTCAAAGTGCCAATCTAAAGGGAATTGAAAATAATAGAAAAGATTTCGTTTAGTCAGTTTGAATCCAGATTTTGGAATTGAACATAAACGAATTATTTTTAAGGAATTTAAAATTGGTTGTGGGAAACTTTGGTAAATCACCGGAATAGAATGAAATTGAAATTCAAATTATGAATTCGGAATCTTTCCACTGAGGAATTCATTATTTAATATTCATTTCTTTTTTTCATTTCTATCAAATATTTTTTGCAGGGGAGCTTTTTCTGCAAGTCGTGCAAAACAAAGTTCAGATCGGATGATCGTGCGATTAACGCGGCTCGCGCGAAAAATCTCGTCACATAATTGGACACTTTGTCCCCACCGCTTTTCAAAATAAGCATTGTCCGATAACAGCGAGTAAACACAACTATTTTTCTCGCAGATTTCTATGCTATTCTCATTGTCATCTGGATGTTCTGATAACATTTGTATCCTCCAATTCTTTCAACACACCGCAGCATTAAGCAACTTTTTCAATGTCATTTATCAATACAAATTTGGAGATATTTAGTTCCCTTAAAAACCCAAGTGATAAATGAAATTAATTGATACATTTGATTGTAAAAAGCATTGCAAAGGATGAGTTAAGGTCTCCAAAAAGATGCATAGTATATTGTATCCATTTGCGTTAACTGGTACTACGAATATAGTCCTCGCTCGAAATCCCTCATTTGTCATGATGAACTGGTATTAGCGTCCCCTCCGGACACAAAAACGACAGCCCAACATCATCCTCGCACTTTGAACTGTCCAACTTTGGACTCCCGAGTCATTCAAATCACCCACGAATTATTCGCTTCCACCAATGAAACGCCGCTGATCTTCCCTTAAACTATCAACTCCACTCAGCCACTCAATCCTGGGAACCCATGCTACCCTCCAAACCACGTTTTCCCATAGAAATCTCCGGCAAAATTGGACATCCTCCGGCTAAACTCAACCATCCTAAATTTACATAATAATAATCTTTCCTCATCCTCTTTCTACATTTAATATTGTTTGATAAAAAATGCGTGTTTGGTTTTGGACACCTGGTGCCCCTATAACCTCAAAATTTTGTGACAGGTCGAAATTACCTCCAATTCCTTATAATCGCTAGCCAGGTCGTTCCAGTCTTTTAGACAGGACTCGACGTCGGTGTCCATGGTCAGCTGTTCGGCGGCGACTCGGTCGGTCAATTTTGGCTACGGCTCTGGGTCGCGTGTGTTCTCGGCAGGAAAAACGACCGGAATCGATTTTTGGCGGCGGCTCGAGTGACGGCCGGGTTTGAGCGGACGCTTTGCGAAGCCGCGGTCGCGCTGCCAGCGGGAGTCGCGTGAGGCATAAAAGGGCGCGAGCAGTCGGGGTCGGGCCGCGGTACGTTCCTGGCAGGGGTGCTACACTCGACGGATTACTCCGCTGAGCGTCCTGGAGAGGCGCTGCTCGCGGTTCGATTTCAGTCATAGTGAACAGCGCCTCTGCAGGAGGTTTGGAGAAGTAAAGGGGTACAAATCGCGCGACGCGCTGGAGTCTTTTACTTTTAAAATGCAGTGGCACATTCGAAAAGTATTCACAACAATTACGCTATGTAACAAAATTTGACTGTTTGTTCTGTCTAACTTTCTGCATGTTTGCATTTGATTTCCAATACAAAATATTAATTTAGTTTGAATGTATTGGATTAACCGCTTATAAACTTGACTGTTGTTTGTGACTGGAATTAACGAAAAATGTGTAGAGAAATATTACAAAGAACCAGAAGTGAAATATATAAGAATGTCTGGTTGTTGTTAGCAAAAAACTCAGAAAAAACCTAAATTTTCATGATATTTCACCTAAAAGTCGATCGAAAAATTAATAAAAATCATAAAGCCATTATTTGTGCCTCTATAATGAAACTAAAGTGATTCGTTAGGAAGTCTTACATGCCATTTTATAGTTATAATTGACTAGTTCTTAACTATTATGCTCATTTTCGAAAACAATCAAAATCTTTCAAATATAGTGAAATGGACCAAATATTCAATGTAATATGATTGCATTGATTTTAAACGAAAATTTATGCATTTTTCTGCTCTCGCAAGCTAAGAATTTCAGGATTCTACATCTCCCAATTGAAAAATTCCATTAGAAACAATTAAATACACATAAAAAAACCGAAATCGAATGCAAACATAGAGAAACATAGGCAGAAAAGTGTGTTACATAGTGTTATAGTTGTGAATCTTTTCAGAACACGAATACAGACAATATTTTACACGAAATACAGACACACTTTTTTAGAATTCGTGTTCGGAAAGTTTCACGACACAATCGATTGAATTGCTGTGAATACGTTCTGATTACACCACAGGGTTCTTGCAGTGGGATATAAAAATTAGTTTGCAGTTTTTTTCTTCGAGCCTCCTGTAGAGGCGTTGTTCGCGAGAAGACATGTCAGATTTGAATACGGAAAAAAATCTTGCGTAACCCAGTAAATGAAATATGAATGAATACAATTGAAAAAGATTAAAAACGATTCGGCGTTCCTCCCAGCGAATCGCGAATCTTTAAAAACTACGATTGACACACATATTAATGTATTTAAATTCGAAGTCTACGATTGACATTGAGGGCTGCTCGTATCAGTGTGCGTACCTAATAAAAATGAATTTGGTTCAATTCCAGATGTACGATTTATCCAATAAACAGTATGTACTGGATCGGGTTGAATCGTATGTAATCGGGAATTAATTTATTTACATTTACAGTTAGTATCTATTAACATTTTATTCATTTCCATCATTGTTATTAATTAAACAAATGTGTATGCAAAAAAACTCGTTTCCCTAGTAAAAAGAAACATATAGTAAAATATATTTCTAATGTATAAAAATATATTTCTAATATATGTCCAATATATTGAAAATATATTGTTTTTACCAGGGTTATTTGATTCGCTTTCGTACCCTGAATATCATATCACAGCATTGCATAAAACAAAAAGCATCTTATGAATTGCTGTGGATGCAACAGAAACATCATATAAGCTTTGCATTCTTTTAAATGCAAGCTCCTATGATTTATTATGATTTTTCATATGAAATCACAAGTAGGTATTTTTATCAAACTACATGACAATAGCTGTTTTGTGATTGCATATGAGAAAAATCATAACAAATCACAGAAGCTTGAATTTAAAAGCACAAGACGCTTTTTGTTTTATGAAATGCAGTGATATGGTATCCAGGATAGTAACATATCCGGTCGTTTTCAGCTATGGTCAAATTGTATCACCGACATAAAAAGTCAGATTAGTTCACTTGGTAAGGTGTAAAGCTAATGGATCGAACTTTCCGAGTTCAACTCTTCGTTAGGGTGTTTAAAATGTAAAATTATTGATTAATTGATTTATTTTACATTTTTATTGTTATCTCCAAATACTTTAAATGTTTAAATGTAATCTGATCACACTAAATTGTTCTCCGTTGAAAACATTTTAGTCAGTGTTTAATATGTATGAATTCCAATAATATACAATCAATCAGTGATCAAATTGCAGAGAATATCGTGATCAGATTACATTTTCGTGTGTGGTTATGAAGATACGTGTGATATCCTACTCATTGTGTGCAAATTTTTTTATAAGAAAAGACTTTATTTAAACAAATTAATAATAATACATTTTTTAACAAATCAATTAATTAATTAATCTTTTTTTAATCCAAGTAATTATGAGAAAATACAAAAAATTATATAAGCTACCATTTTATGTTGAAAAAAATGATTAACCTTTGTTATTATTATTATATGCACAGAATTTTTTCTCAACAAATTTTGGAAAACTGTGCCACAAATTAGAACAAAATCGATCAAAAATTGGCCAACTATTTAATGAGAAATTACCAACAAAATATTCGACTTTAAAGTTTATAGTTGAATAGAAATAGTTGAACCATTAAATAAATGATTTTTCTTCTCAGTGTTCACAAATCCACCAAAATATGATAGCATTTATTTGTGGTCAATTTTCGATGATTGGTCCTATTAAGCATTCATGAAAACATTAGGTTACTTTTCAATAAAACAATTGTATGCAACATTTAATTGTATTACCAGTAAATACTTTTCACAAGAACAATAACAGTAGAGCATACATTGCCTATTACATACTCTCTTTGCACAATTTTCATTCCTTTGTTCCTTAGTGGTGATAATCAAATAATGAAAATAAGAACAAATAAGATATTAAGATATCCAATTTTAAACCTTGTTTAACTGACTGCTTAAATGCAGTAACAATCATTCAATGGAGTTCTTAAATTCTCCTTTCTCATTTGCACAAAATCGCGAACAATATACATTTTCCCTCACTCCGGGCAGGAATACCCACATTCCCGCCCTGACGGGCGGAAATGTGGGCTTCCCGCTCCGTCGTAATGGAAAATATCGTACCCACTACGGGGGGAATTTCGATTTCCCTCCCTAGTGGTGTAATGTTCTATTCCATATTAGTTCATGTAACTTTTTTTAGTCTTTTTGGATTTCTTCAATACCGACTCAAAAGGTGGTTCTTCTGACTGGAAAAAAAAGATGTTTTTTTTAATAAATTTTTCAGGAAAAGACCAATTTATTTGCAACAGTCCGATTCAACTTACATCGTCTTGCCTGTCAGATGTGGGTATTTCTGGCTCAGACGCTTCAGCAAGCTGTGAACAAAACTCCTAATCAATAATTCAGTTTGATTGATTGGCCAGCCTTCCATTTCAATCAGCCCAATAAAATCATCGCATTTATTCGAATTTAACGATTTCAACCATTTGTAATTAATTGGAAATAGTTTCATTTCGGTCGATGACTTGCAAATTCTTAATTTATCGATAACATTAGTCAAAGAAAATGAAAAATACTTCTTAGTTCGATGAATATGTAAATGAATGAAACCAACCCCGGCATCAGTTTCACCGGCTTCGATTCCCAGTCCCCTTTTCTTGGCCTTGGCTTGTCGGGGTCGTTCGGTGGCCACGACACTAAATCTCTCGTCCTTTTCGCCCATACATATTTGCATCTCCTTGGGCAAGTAGTTTTTATAATTTTCCTGTAAATCCTCTGACTGTTTAAAGTACTGCGGGGGAAGTGGCGTTTTGCTTGAACAATCTGTAAAGTCGAAAACCTTTGTTTTCGAATAAATAATATTCATTGCAATATCGCAGACTGCCCATAATTTCTGTAAAAGTAAAGTCAATTATACACTAACCCTTATGTTTTCTAAAATTACATAAACTTCAAATATTTACATGTATACTTAGACTATAAAAGAAGAATAAGTAAAAATGAAAATAAACCAACATAAACAAATTTAAATAATCCGAAATCTGTGATCAATATTTTATCAGAATCTATCTGGTAATAATTAACAAACTAATTAGAATTTGCATACAAAATTCATGCTTTCATTTTCACTGCTGAGGGCATCTTTACTGTTCTTCATTTTTTGCACCATCGTCTGGTAGAAGGCGTAGCTGTAGTGCTTGTTTTTCGTCATAACTTTGTGCAGTATCGGCTGCAAACACATTTCAATGACCCTCAATTGTTCCACGTTTTCGTGACTCGTAAATTCAGGATCGTGAGCAAGTACCAGTATTGCGTATACGACTGTGTAATCAGGCAGGATATAAGGCAGGAGGTCTGAAATACCCAAAGAATTGAAACATGAGAATTGCATTCAAAATTATACAGAACCTACAACAATGTTTATAGGGTCAAAGCCAGATTTAATGAATATAATTAATCTCGTTTATTTGCCTCCTTTTACCTATTCTCTTTAATTTATCCACCGAAATATTATTCGCATATGTTTTCCATTTCTCGATATTATCATGCATGGCATTTTTAAAGATTTCCTTCAACCTCTCATCTTGCTCTTTGCAAGCCAAAGCGTAATAGCCCATAAAATCCAAAGACAGACTTTTGTAAGGAAAGTCTTTTCCGAGACTTTTGTGCAGCTTCTTTACAAAAGCTTCCCGTACCTCTGGGACTTCGTCCTTGAAACATCAAGGATTGCGTTAATTTAATCAATTAAACTAGTTGAATTAATTTTTTATTTTATATATTATATACAAATTAAATAAACAAGCAAATTAATTAAACTAGTTCATTTTGATTGATCATCGAACAGCAGAAGTCAGATAATAAAATACATGCCACCATGAGTTGCGAAAGGTTGTAAAATTGTTCGGGGGTGTACTGATCGCCGACACCTCTTTGCTTGCAAATTTTGAGCATGGCACAGCCGGCCTGCAACCGCAACCAACTCATCTCAGCCTGACTCGAGTTCTGCTTCTGCCACACGTTGCCCTTATGTTTGATAAACGCGTTCAGCAACTGGAATATTTGTTGCGCCAAATCGAAATCCGTTTGCACTCCCAGTGACCATCGAGCCATCACCTTCAGCCCCTCCAATTTACACTGTGTCTCTTCAGGCAATTGTTCCCTAGGACACCAGTTGACATTGTCAACGTCTTCTGACTCACTGCAGGGTCTTCCTAGTAACTGCCTTATAATCTGAAAGGAGGAATTACATATATTATGATGATATAAGTTACCCTAACTGTTAAAACTTTGTCCGTTTAATAAGAAGAAGCTAACTTTTTCATCGATTATGTGTTTTATCCGACTTCCATATTTCTCCCCCAGATTGTAAGCCACGTGGCCGAGTGTCACGATTGCCAAGCGATAATTTGTGCTATTCGGTACTAAAGATAGCTGGATGTTGTCAATAATTTCGGGAAATTTCGAGTACTGCAAAGCATCTAGACAACGAATCGCATGTTTGGCCTGTTTTGGAGTTCCGTTCTCGGTGTAGTTTCGGCAGATTGATTCTAAGGACAACGTGACCTTGAGGGCCACTTCGTGGAGAGGCTTGTATTTAGTTAGATTGACAAAGATGGACAGCACCAGCGACACCACCATGTCGCTAAGGAACCGCAGCAATTTTATCAGGTGCATTAGGTTGTTGTTCAGGAAGTGGGCGCCAAAAACGGTGGACAATGTCTGTAAATTGAATAATGGGTTGGAAGAAAAAATTACGAAAAAGATTACAGAAATATTCACGTTTTACGATGGTCAGATTGCAAGAAATTACCTCGAGGAGCCTGAGACCTTTTTCACCAGCATTATCTGGGTTAAGACTCATTTCCTCTGCGAAATCCCCCCTGCTTAGACAGGCAGATACATAATGGATTAACTCCTGAAATGAATAGTCCAAGTTTACTCCAATCTCTAGGAACTGTTTGAATCTTAATTTAAAATTAAATATAAGTCGTACTTCGATCGCGGCTTTGTCAATAATAACGGATCGGACTCGATACAGTAACGTTTTGATCGTTTCATATAGTAAATTTGTCCTGATCGGAGAACCCAGTTTTTTAAGCACTGCATTTACTTTCTCTTCAGATGTTTCACACGAGACTGTCGGCTGAACAATCGTAACCATGTCCTTCTGCAACTCTGGATCCAGCAACATTCTCGTGCTGAATTCCTTCAGGAAATTTTCGGCTTTCGCTGGATCAGGGAGAAATTGCGAGATCTTTTGTATGAGGTCATTCTGTATATTCTCGTCCAAACTCTTAGTGGATGGGCTCAACCACTCCTTTACAGCCTTACGAATCCTGGAATTCCGATTGAAAATATTTTGAATATCAATGATCCTACCTATGATAATTACTATTTCATAGAAAAAATGTCTTTTAAAAATTTGGTATTTGTGGACAAAGGTGATAAATTACTCCATTTGGGTAGTTTGCATCTTGACAAAGGCTTTTATGCTTTTATCACTAAGGGTCCCATAAAAGTGGTACAGATGCTTCATCCGCTCTTTGGTTGGCAACTCAAATGGTACTAAATACTCGCTGAACAGATTTTCAACCAGTTGTTTGTCCTCCACATGATTACGGTAGTAAGTGCAAATAATAATATCTTTGATAGAGGTGTACGTTGCCTTTGCAGATGGCGCCACGTCTGAATCATTTTGGAGTATCTTGTAAATAGTCGCCAGGCCTACCAGAGCTTCTTTTCTAACGCTAAACTGCACAAAAAATGGTCCATTCAATTCCTTCCTACTTCCCTCCTTTTATTAAGTACTTTAATTTTTATTTTCCGCGTCATAAACACACCTTCGTGTCGAAACAGATTGCCTTCAGGATCTCTAGCAAATCTTCACAGTACAGCACCAAATTAAAGTTTTTTCCAGCCGTAGCGACAATGGTCTTGACGACCTCACATCTAACATTATCATCTTTATCGCTTTGACACAACGTCAGCTGATCTATGATATCTTTCTGAAAGTCGTGATGGCTTAACAAAAGAGAGGAGGCATGCTGCAAACATCTGATGCGAACCGATACGGTGGTGTCGCTGAAACAATCGAGGAAGGCTCGCCACAAAGTCTTGTGGTGCGTCATGAGGTCCGAAAATTGATCGGAGAACAGTCGCGCCACTAGTGTCACCGCCTCTAAACGTTCGTCCTCCTTATTGGACTGGAGTTTGCTGGGAAGTTGTAACATAACGAACAGTAGTATGCCTGGACAAATTTGGTACAGCTCGAAAATCAAGTCATACACCCTCTTAGAGATGTCGAAAGGCTGAACATAGTCACTGTGCATCAGCGCCTTGCTAATAAACTACAATATTCATAAAAAAATCTTATTAGTTAGAGATTTTAAATCTAGATTATCTCAGATTTTCTAGTTAAAGTCTAGATTAATTCAATAATTTGTAGTCATTTGTGCATGATTTAATTTAAGTTTGGACGATGTTAAATAATGATGGTTTTTCTAGATTACACATGTATGTCTACTTCAAGCACCAGAAAAAGGTTAGTAAACAGTTTTAATTAGTAACACTTTTACTATCTTTTTATCCAAAAGAAAAAAACTAGTAGCGTATTTAAATCTACATACATCCCGAATATGAGGCTCCAAACTAAATTCGCATTTTTTAATGAGTTTCTTCGCAAGCTGGTAGGCATCCTTTCTTTGCGTTTTTTTCGGTTCGAGGATGTTCTTGAGGATGATCTCCAGCAGCACTTTATCAATAACATCTGACTCGAGAAGGGAACTCAAGAGACTGAGCATCCAGAATTTTACTTCGTTTGAATGAGAGCCACTGCAAAATACTTATTACTATTACTTCAAGGACTTCTTGTGGCATAAATTAACAAATGAACAGTTAGTTAACATACTCGATTATTGCAAACATAAGTGAATACAACAAATGCAGTACTTCTTTACATCCATCTATGTTGAGAATTATCCGAAATATTTGGAGATTGACCACTTTCTGCAGAAGATAGCTGCATCGTTTGTACACTCGATCCGTTGGGTACTTGAGACCCCTCAGTTGTTGAATTAGGAAGAGAAGTATCTCTTTGATCTGCGAAAATGGTCGGATAAATACAAATAAGAAGCACTTGAATATAAATTGAAGAAATTTGTTGATTTATGTGATGTGTAGTACATATGAAGTACATATTATGTGCTATTTCATATGTATATATTAAGTACCTGATTATTGTCCTCATAGGGAATTTCAGGACTGAAAATGCGAAAAAAGTCAACAATACAGCATGCGATTAGCAATTGCACATCTTCAGATTCATGATGAAGGAAGTGTTCCTGGGATAAGTATAGAGCTAATGGAATGTATTGTTCACATGGACTGTCATTCTCATCAATATCCTCGAGAGTAGCTGCAAGCATCTGTAAATAATTAGGTCAATTTTTATACTCTTTCATATTCATCGATCTACTTTAATTAACTTTTATTCGTGCTTTTGGGACTCGAAAGAGGTAAACAAAAGTAGCTTTAAATAGATTTCAATTGAAAGTAGATATTTTATACATTTTATTACTCAGCATTGACATCTTCTACTTTGTCATGAACAAAATCATGAAGTAGCAACAAATTAATTATATTTTGTAATACAATAATTAATTAGGGTCTTATGTAAAACAATTGTCATAAAAATTTTTATTTTAATTGTCTAATAGTTGGATGTGATTTCGTATTCCATTATTTTCTTCTGAATTTTACCTTGAGGCGTCTGATGAGTTCGTCAGTGTCTAATCCTTCAACTAAAATGGGAATGCACCCTTGGGGGTAACGTATATCTCCCATCATGGCAATCTTCCAGTGGAACTGACAAGCGGTTAATCTTATTTATAGTTTTTCTCAGAATAAAAAATTAGAATTCTGAAAGGGGTAAAAAGATCACCTGAATTCGATATGTTTTTATATTCCAAAAAAACAGTGTTTGTTAGTACTTTGGACATTTTACGAACAATCAAAATGCTTATGCTGCAATACAACATCTTGGAGTATCACGTAACGAAACATCCGTTTCACTTGGAAAAAGTTCACACAGATAAGGTGAAAAACTATTTTTGGTATTTATATTTTATGATGACTTTCCCGGCCTACATAATTGATATTGTTTGCGTAAACATTTACAATCAATTTGTTGGTTATCAATTTTGTGATTCGCATTCCTCTCAAATTGAACCGCATCCGTATCACTTGCACTTTATTTGGTGTTGAGAAAAGTGCGATTCAATGTTTACACTTTCAGTCGAAAAAATGGTTGTTTAAATTTAATTAATTTTATTAAAGAAACTTTTTGAGCACCTCTCAAATTACATTACTGATAAACTACTGTTAAATGCCTGACTTGATTCAATCAATGAGGTGAAAAAATTGTGAATCGTAATATTTTTATATTTCATTAAAAAATAATTTTGTTCAATGACGTCAAATCAGAACAGCAAAAAACTTCTGACGTCAACTCAGAAGAAAAACTATTTTAAATTATAAGAATGATACGATATTAAATATCAATTAACTTTTGGTCATCAATGAACATTTCAATACATATGATTTATATTTATTACAGTTTAATTTGGACTATTTTAAGCAATCAAATTCATAAATGTCTATCCAAAAAAGTTACCAGTGTCCGTTGCAAAAAAGGCAGTTATGAAAGCGCACTTCCACTTCTTTCAAGATGTTGCAAAAGGGAACCAAGAAAGCTATTACACGTCAGAAAAAGTTTTCGAAAAATACTAAACCCACGTATCATTTCTAGTTAAAGTTAATGTTTTATTCAATGCATCACTACAAACTGAAAAATGTTGTATGAAAATAGTTTTTAATATAAATCAATCAACATCTTACAAAACTAACAAAATAAGAGGTAAGTTTTCAATACTGTTTTTATGCAGTTAAAAAAATGTCTTTTTCAACATCCTTTTTGAAGGGTCTCTTTTTTAGGGTATTCTGAAGCTTTACACAATTTTCAGTCTAGACTTCACATAAAACCTTAATTACAGCATATATCGACGGTCTTGATGAACTACAATGATCTTTAAGGGCGGTATATCGTGGCAAACCAGTCAATAAAACTACTGACGTAATATTGAATATTATTCATACAAAACGCTTTAATATTTCTTACAAAATTAAATTTGTATTTTATAAACAATATATATTACATAAATCTTACACGAATGTGAAAAAACAATCATTTTTTTGATCAGTAGTGTGATTGTCAAAAATAAACGTGAAACGTTTAAATTATAAGTGCATTGTTTAAATTGGAATGTTTACAATGGTTAAATGACGTTTAACGGTGTGAGGAGCATGGGAATAGTTCGCTTGTGTTAGTGTTTACATTCGAAATGCATTGAGGGGCGTGGCCTAATCTTTGTTTGTTCTATCGAAGAGTCTAGGAGGGGATACAGATGCTGCTTCAATGAGTTAAAAAGCAAAGTTATTAGGCGTTTATACAAAAATTCAGGCCAGTAGTAAAGATAGATTTAAAGAACCCGTAAAAAAGTATTTATTTTTAACCCGAATATTTACAGACTGTGTTTATCATTTCACTATATAATAAAATAACCAGAAAGTAACTTTTACACGAACAAAAACTTTGTCCGAATAAGATTTTTGTCTATATACGCAAAAAGGTAGAATATTACAAACAATGTCAAATTTATCATCCTAATAAGTGTAAAGAGAGATTAATAACTTGCAGGAAAAAAGGGGTAGATTATATTTGCAAGACTTTGTCCTTATAAAGGACAAAGTCCTTATTAAATTAAAGACAACAATATATTATATATTTATGATACAAGGATAAAATAACTTAATATATCCCATACAGAACGGAAGTTTATAAAAGGTTATAATGTCGCTTAGAGAATGTTGAAAAATGGTTTAGTAAACATTACTTCGGAAATAACGTTTACTAAACCATTTTACAACCTTCTCTAAGCAACATTATAACCTTTTCTAAACTTCCGTTCTGTATGGGTATAAGTTATATTACAATTTTCACTTGTAAAACTGATGAAAATACATTTTTGTTATGACATTTACTGTCAGTCAATACTGAAATGCCATTTGTCACATTTTTCGAAAATGTAATCTTTCGAAATTCAATCGCCTGCCAATTCGCCATTCTCAACTTTTTTGTCCGTACGAATGACTTCAATTTGTAATATCTCTCTCAAACAGTCGCTGATCCCCAGTTTTTAATATAGAATCTGATTCCCTGATTCATAAACTATTTAAAAACACAAGTTTCCCTGATTCATAAACTATTTAAAAATTGTTTATCTAATCATTTTCAATATAAAATGCCTGTTTCAATGGAAATTATGTAACCTTTCAGCTCCATGTATTTTCAAGTATTTTCGTTTAAATATTTCTCACCCAAATGGTCGATGACTTATATCAAATAAAATGGAGCCGAAAAAATGGAATCTGTTCTATAAGTTGCGACGACATTCATCGATTTTTCTAATAAACTTTACCACGATATAACGTCCTTAAAATGATTACGGAAATCTTCAGCGCAATTTATAGTCCTTGGTATCCCTGGAGATGATTATGGTACATTGTGTGATTATACTCAGAACGCTGGTGGGAATGGGAAACCATTTTCAATATGCAAGGCTAAGATGTAAACTGAAAATTCCATTATTTTTTAATTGAATAATATTAAAAAATAGTAGACCAAATAGTACAAGGGCGGAATAGAACAAGAGCGGAAAGTTATTACTTCCCTAGGGAAGAAATTAACAACTTTCCGCCCACCCGAAAAGGTGGAAAGTACTTTTGCGGAACCATTATATTGAACCAAAAATGAAAATCTAATCCGCAAATTATACGGTGTATATCCACAGAAAAAAAGTAAAAGTATCAGCATTAGATCGCATTAGTGTCTTGGTACACTTTCATCATTTTTCAATATCAATATCTGGTGCGCTTTTCAAAATAAATATCATATCCAAAACGCGCTTCCACGACTCTCCGACAAAAAAGTTAAAGTCTAGCAAAACGTCGCAAGGATGAATAAGATAAATCGACAAACGCTATCAAGTTGGCAAAAAATGAAAAAAATGCAATTAAGCGTAACGTAAGTAGGCGCCGGGTTTGAGTTCAAAATCTGGTTCACAGACAACCACTGGCAAATATATTGCAAAAACGCAAAACTTGCTCATCGTAATAAATCTCGTTTTATCCTTTTGCCCATGACATTCAACTACTCAAACGAGTTTAATTTTTTAATTCATTTTAAGATACATTTTATCAATGTAAACGTACAAAAAGCCTCGTTTTACCTTTTTATTTGCTATTTTCTTCATTAAATTCCTTCGTCCTTATTATTTTATTATTGCCAATTTTTGAGATAGTGTAATTAATCAGTCACAAATGAAAACTATATGTTTCAGCACATTTAATGTTATTACAAAGTAAAATGTAATAAATTATTTCAATTATCAGTGAAATAAAATAGTGACGATAACATGATTGTGAATATAATACTGAGTCATAATCCTGGCAAGACAAACATGTTTATATTGACGTAAAGAAAAATCTGGAAAACGTCTTAAAATGTATGCATATTAAAGGACTCAGTGTTACAGACCCATTACATTTCAGGACCATCGAGAAATATTCCTCCTGGAATGCATTATTAATGATAGGTGTAGGTTGTAGACGTGTTTTAAGATGTTATCTCCTAACACGGTACAACGAAATACTCCCAGTTTCCTAACGAAGATGGATTCCAGACCTAAAATCGCACGAAAACGATGACTTTTATGTAAACTTTTCTTCCTTGTTTTCAAAATAAAGAACATTTCTTAAAAAATCCCACTTACTCTATTTTGACAAAAACCCTATTCCAAATTAAACTAAAATAAAAAAAATCTTCCCTCTTTAAGTTTGTTTAAACAAACTGCCACTCACCCTTCTTTTCATTCTGCATTTATTTTCATTTCAGTAAACAGTAATCTAAATATTTCATTATCAGAACAATTATTAGTATGGATAAACGTAACGGAAAATAAAGACCCGATTTTTTTGCACTGCAAATGACAAACAGGCGTAATTCGCGTGTCACCTGCAAAAATAACGAAAAGTGAAACGCGCCGGTCGTGTGCGGCCGAGCGAAAAACGGCGACTATTCTTTTCATAATTCGTGCGGGCCCAGTCGGAACCGTGAATTTGTCCGAGCTGTGACACTCGAAAGCCCGAGTGAATCTCCCACTCACATCCACAGGATAAGCATTTTTAAAATGACCGAAACTGCTTGACCACGCGCAGTTCGCCGAGCGGTATGACAACGCGTGCACGCGCAGCTTTGTGAAGTGCCGGATAGGATAACACAGCACGTCGCCGACCGCTTCAAAATACCAAAAAAGTACAATCCACATTGTTATGTCACGGTAAAAGGAATTCGCGAAATTATCGTTCTTTCCGTCTCGTTTATCAATTTCAACCTGATAATCGTGCAAAAAACACTTTGTTACTTATTATTGTTCTTGTCAAATATTCCTGACAAAAACATAAATGTTTAATATATTGAAAACGTAATCTATATATTAGCAATACATTTCATAGTAGAAGCATTTCTTTAGAAACTATTATAGAACAGTAAAAATCTGCACAGAAACCATAGGAATGTATTTTGATAAAAAACTACAATTATGTACAAACAATAATTGCAGTTCCAATTTATTGTCAAGGACCCTAAACGAAATGTAAAAAAACAACTGTCAAAAATTTTTTAAGTGGTTAGAAATAAACTAGAAATTTAGTTACATATATTATCTATGTATGTCAGTTTTTACTAGAGCTGACATCGAATATTGACACTTTTTATAAACAGTTAGAAACTATTTGGATTTTGAAGAATTTGGTCTCTTTTGGATCTTTACACTGTTTTAGTAATGTAGTGACATAGTAGTGATTCAGGATTCGTTGTTACGTAACTTTTTTCACGCGATTCGAGTGTGATCTCCGTCTCAATAGGCGTTATCAATTATCGGACGAAAAACATTCGAGGAACAATGTCGACGTGTAACAATCGAGTCAAGATTAGGCCGGTCGTTTGCGCGCGTGAAACAGCGGAGGATTCAGTAACGGGATCGCCGTCGGAAAGAGCGAGCTCAACGCCGGAACGTCGCGTCTCAGCGAACACCACACTCGCAGACTTCCGCTTGTCTTCCGGAGGATGCCGGCGAGGATGCGTTCGGCCGTCTCGCCTGCCGAGGGATGAGCTCGCTCTGCGATCTTCCGACGATTTCGTTACTTGTTTACAAAAAAAGGTGTTTGACCTCTCACAATTATCAGATTTTAATTGTATACACTCTATTTAATATGATGATATGAGGGGTAATTGTAGGGATTTGTTTCCCGGTTAGCGAATCGTATTACAATCTGAAAAAATGTGTTAATAGTATTTAGAGACTGGATGGTTTGTCAGATAGATAAAAGATAAAAGACATATTTTTGGACTTTTAATTCGTTGGCTTAGTAAGTGCTATTTTTAGCAAAATACTGTGACTTTTTAGAGAAGCGTCATCATTAATTTGTGAATTTTCTTCCGTTTGTTAGGGTTGGGGTAGAGTTGAGTTTCTGTCAATTTCATTAATTTACTACATTAACTTCGTAGAAGAGATAATCCGAAAAATCTCCTGTTAAGTTCCATAATCACATGCAAGTGAATTAACATATCATTTGACTCGACAAACCAGTTTTTATTTATCATTCTACTGTGAAATGTGCCATGCGCGAATTTTTGCGGTCTATGAATTTGGATGCCAAGTTTTCGAGATGCCACCCATTGATTGCTGTATAGATTCATATGGAATCAAATACACTCTAAAAAATACTTGCACTATAAGAATATCGTCTTCTTTATGCTAAACTACTGGCGGTAAAACGAGTTACTTTGTCGCACGAAATATTCTTTTCTTTGTAAAAAAATCACAAGTTTATGTTAGGAATATCTGTACTAATTGTGAAAATAAATTTACACCGCCGTTAGAACAGTTTGGTAATTGTAAGTGGATGACATTGCACCCTAGAAAAAAATTTGGAATAGAAATGAATAGAAAAGAATTGGATTTGTAGCCAAATTCGGCATTCATTAGAATAAAATGGAATTAATTTTTCGTTTTTGAATGTTAGAAATAGTTTAATCAATTCCGAAAAGAATAGAAAAGAATTCATTTTGTCAGTTTGAATTCAGATTTTGGAATTGAACAGAAACGAATTCTATCTGAAGAATTCAAAATTGCTCGTTTGAGAAATCGCTGAAATATAAACGAATAGAAGAGCTTAAATACCGTTTAAACTTAAATAAATGATAATATTTTCAAGTTTATAAAATAAAATAACATTTAAATAAATTTTTGAATTTTTTTTATACTTACACTGCTCCCCCGAGTTAATGGAATCCGGCCCCCCCACTACTGCTATATGATTTGCGGAACAAGGCGAATTGGCATCGTATAATTAATTTTTTTAATTTAACTTTTATTGTACCCAAATAGTATTTAAAGTAAATATATATATAGTAGTTAATTCAATAAAAATATACATATAATAATGTACGTATTCACGATAGTGGACTGTCCTCCGAGCTGTCCACTAAATTGAGGGACCAGTGTATTAACAGTAAAAAATATCTGAATGGTGTCAAGAAAACTTGTTCTAACGAAATCACCTACAAACATTATAATTTCAATAAAATAGATATATTTTACTTAGCGCTCTAAATATTCGGCAACTTCATTAAAAACTACCTTAAAGTGAATTCAGAAGAATAGGATCCCAGGATCGAGAAACATCATTTTTAAACTGAACCCGTAATCGGACAATTGGAATGTATCGCCATTAATGCGGTAATTGTGGTAATCCTCGGTCCTCTACAGAGCCGAAAGTTCAATAAATGTTTGGTGGAGACTTGAGTTCGATTCCGAGTGATATCTTTTTTAATAGAGTAAACGTTCTCAAACGTTCTATAAACATTCAGGAAACTCTTCGATTATTTTAAAAATTATTAAAAATAAATTATGGCAGTGTTTGTGAAAAGTTTGGCAACGTTGAGAAAACGTTTCGAGAAACGTTCAGAGAACCTCCCGGACAATAGTCGGTTCCCTGAATGTTTATAGACCGTTTGGAACGTTTAAGAAACCTATAGGTAACGTTCGGCTAAATGTTCACCAAACATTTATTGAACTTTCGGCACCGTCGGGATTTCATTAAAGAATGTAATTTCTTTCAAGTGATGTGCACATTTTCTAAAAAAATATCCCACCGATTTTTTTACGGGAACTTTCCATTTTTCCTTTTACCGCATCCCTTAAGGTCATGTTTAAACTTTGCTGCCACTAAGTTAGTGTCTTTGTAAATATAAAATGTAAGAAAAATCATTTCATCATAAATCAACCATAGTGAGATTCAAATAGGTGAAATATTTTCAAATAGGTAAAATTGCGAAAAATCGTTACTTCCGAACAAGGATTATTAAACATTTAATTTTGTTAGTCAGTTATATTTTCCCAAAATTGCACAAAAAGACGCTGTTTTTGGAACTTAAAAAGGCAATATGACAATTTATTAGGTTACCAGTTAAAAAATTCCATTAGGATTTTTTGGAACAGTCGTAACGGTTTATACGCGGTTTTTGTCTGTAGTTTGTCACATTTTGTATAGAATTTAGTATGTGATTTTTGAGTCCGTCTGTAATTGCATATACTTTTATCGGCGTCTAATTGTAATTCCATGTTAAAATCGTACAAAGTGTAGTCCTAATGGCTTCTAGGCGGTTTTTGTCAGTGTTTCTATATGTACCTAATGGTTTCTGATGGAATTTTTTAACTGGGATCCAATCATAGCAAAAAGACGGTCACAGCGAAGATGCAGTCTTTTGAGCCATAGAGTCGATTTTCACCAATTAATTTATTAACGTTAAAAGTCATTAAAAAATGAACACTAAAAGGAGGAAAACCACCTTAATGCAATACATACGTCAGGCATACGTCTCTTCAAGAAACTTCACTTAGTAACTAGAGTTGTTGCGCGAGATTCATTTTATCTCGCATGTTTTTTCCCAGATGCTCGCTTACTACTCTGTAGAGAGAGGGACAAATATTTTGCAAAAAATGCTACATGCACAGCAACACAGATACATCTGCATTTTATTATAACGAAGTGATGCAAAATGAGTTATTGCTAGAAATCGTAAAATTGCGAATATCGGAATTTTAAATTATAAATTTCTTCAGAAAAGAAAAATTGGACACTATAAGGTTCATGAACGAGTGTCTCTTTTGGAAACCAACTTTATCAGAAACAAATAATTAATACAATGCAAGTTCAGTGCAAACATATTTCATATAAATAGAAATTAATTGATAATTAAACAATGAATTCCTAGGTGGAAAGATTACAAATAGATAATTTGATTTTTAGTGTTCCATTCTATTCTGTTCTAATTCTTCTGCAGTAGAATTCCGATTTAGCGGTTGAGTGTACCTTTGTTCTTCTTACGACTGTCTTACGAAAAACAAAGGACATATAAACTGCTGCTAAATCGGAGCTTTGCTGTACTTGTATTCAAACAAGCAAACATGCATTCTTTTCTATTCTTTCCATTCAAATTTCCCATTCAAAAATATTAAACTCATATTAATATATTGAAATTCATTCACTATTATAAAAATCAAAGCAGGTTAACCCTTTCGCCATGAAGTCAGTACTTTGAACTGACTAACGCGCAGATATCCACAGTATTTGACAAACAATTAAAATTGCAAAATGATTAGTGAATGAATGAAACTGTTCATTAAAAGTTTTTTGGTATTAATTTAATCAATTATCAATCAACAATTACCATGAAAACACGATACCAACCAGCTACTATATGCGTCAGGTTAAATGAGTGAACTAAAAAACAAATTCTTTTCTAGTCATTTCTATAAAAAATTGTTGCAGGATTATCTTTAAAAAAAATGTTAAGTAGATATTGCTTTGTTCTTAAATAGATATTGCTTTGTTCTGCAGCAACTTTTCAGTTTGAATATGCACATGTTGATGCAATGAAAACTGTAAAATGGTAATAGAGATAATAAAGTAAATTAATAGAACAATATGAAAATAAACTTAAATATTGCATGAGAACTGCGTAAATACTTCAGAAATATATTACTCGAGTTCTTTTGTTTTCATTTACAAAAGGAATCATGTACTGTTTTTAAGATAAAAATAGTATTATTATTATTTACATGATAAAAATAATCTTAGTCTAAAACCATATCCGTAGCATGACAATATCTCAGAGTTGAATAAAATTACCAAATGGCCTTGAAAAAAAGGCAGTGTGCATTTACCCATGTATTTTATTCCAATCTCACAAGAACGCGTCTTAATTTCTCGTATTTGTTTCAACATGGTATTCGTTTTGAAAATCCATATCCGAAAATCTATGTAACAATAATTTTACTAAAAAGCTTACCTTCTAGCAAGACAGTTATTGCGCGGTACAATATGTACCAATAACTTAATCATATATAAAAGTCGGTCATCGCCCGTCGGTACAATAATAAAGGTTCACTTTCGTAAAATATAAGATTTAATAATATAAATGTAAATACTATATACACTCAACTCTCCTTAATCGCAAGTCATCAGAACTTGTGTTTCTTGTTACAAACATTGAATTTGGAATATTGTTAAATTGACATCGAATTCGTTTTCAGCGTTAAAAAAAACACATAATAACTCATTGTAAGTAAAAATGAAAGTTTTCGATTAATGAGAGTTAAGTGTATTATGTTCAGTTATGCTTAGAATTACTAAAAAAATTCATTCTTTCAAAGTTTTATATTTTCTTGTATACAATGTTTTTAAAGTCCGATGGTATGGTACAACGTTCGTAAAATAAGATCTGTTGTTGAAACCGAGTCTTTTTTTAGTAAATAAATCATATTGTAATAAAAACCATAAATGGGAATACCATTCATACATAATCAAATACGTCGATGATTGCGTTTTGGCGAATTATTCTGATATTAGGAAGAATAATCCTTTTGAATTAATAGCTTCAAGACTTGCCACCGAAACCGCCCATTAAATTACCTAAACCACCTGCCGCCCCTTGTTGTAACTGTTTCATCATGTTCTGGAGACCGGACATGCCACCTATAAACATATTTATCAAATGTAAATGGAAGGCATATAAATCGTAAATTCAAAACATGATGTTTATCAACATGAATCACATTTATCAACCGATTCATGTTGAGTAACATACAAAAAACCTTTATAAAAAAAGGTGATTTTCAAGTTTCACTGCCATGGAATTAGTTAATAAAAAAGAATTAACAATCATGCGTTTTAAATCAGAATTGTTACTAACGCATTTTAAAAAATAATGAGATTATTTTTGACAAAGCATCACTAAAAAGTACGATTTGTTAATCAGCCATATCTTCCAAAATTGTTAATGCTGATTTATGATTATAGATCCTTTTATATTAAGAAAAAACTAACTCTGTGGCAGCAGACTTGGATCATTAGCTCAAATTGTTGAACTGTTGAACCCCCATTTTCTTCTTAAAAAATATTGGTTTTCAAATTTCTTCCTGTAAAATAAATGATAATTGTGATATTTTACCCATTTGGTGTAAAACACGAGGATCCATCATTTTTGCCATCTGTTGATTAAGTTTGGCCATTTGCGTTGGATTCACATTTTTCGTCAGTTCTCCGCCTTTGAACAACCCTTTAATTCCTCCCATTTTCTTCACTACAGCAGCAAACTTTGTGTACTGTGTAATCAAGACCTTGACCTCTTCTTCCGTCATCCCTGAACCCTGAGCGACTCTCGTGATTCTTCCAGGTTGTTTACTGAACAGTTTGGCTCCATCACGGTTGTCAAGTTCTGGAAAAATACACACATAAAGTTATATGGGTAATATTACATTTTCAGAGTGGAAATGTCGGGGAATATTGCTGGAAAACAGGGAATTTTTCTACTTTTTCAGCATGATTAGTACAACTGGTTCCGGTCATTATGAAACTAATACTGAAATTAAGAGAATAATTCAAATTAAGAAATATTAATTAAACACATATGTATAAAATGCGTTTAATTAAAATGTCTATTTAAATTTGTACTGCAAGTAGTTCCAACAACAATTTCTTTGAGTTTTTTTTTTCTTTCACAAGTTAAACTATAAAAGTGCATTGCTGGACCATTTAAATTTTGTCACCTTGGCTAGTTGCAAATATGAGAAATATATTTTCAAAAAAAATTGATAATCACCTGCTTCATTCATACTATCCATCATTGTCATCAATTTTTTTAACCTGGCCATGGATTCTTGTTCGGTGCCTTTAGACATGAAATCTTGACTGAATCCTGGAATCATTCCCTTAAAACATAACATTTTTTTGGTTATCTCATTTTTTAATTAGAATAGAAAGTAAATTGTAAGTAGTTATAATTGTTCACTAATAAATACGTTCCAAATTTGTGACATATTAATTATAAAACAATCAATTTAATAATTAAGTACCATGATCTGTGAGAATGGGCCCATTTTCATAATATTCTGGAACTGTTCGTACATATCTCGCAAAGTGAATTGACCATGTTTAATTTTCTCCAGTAAAACTTCATTATCATCCAAATTGAGTTCATTGACTTTGTCAATGAGACCTTCGATGTCGCCCATGCCTAATAACTTACTGATGAAAGGCTTAGTTTTAAATGGCTCTAAATCATCAATGTGCTCTCCAGTACCAATAAAGATCACGGGACTTTGCGTTGCTGCAACACTATAAAATAAGAGCGATGTTTACTCAATTTTTCTGATAGTTCATTTTTTCTTTTAACTCTTTTTTCTAATATACATTTTTCTAGATAATTAATCTTAATTTCGAATCAATTCGAAAGAGTTAATTTGAATTGCATCTATTTGTCCTATGACAGATTCAGTGATTCAGTTATTCAGTTTTAATTAGACACTCTGTTTAGAAGTATAACTTATAAATAAATAAGTATGGAAAAGTTAATTATTTCTACTCATCGACGGATATCTGTATCAGAGACGTTTGGAAAAATCAGAAATAATTTACGAATTTCGTTGAAAATAAACTCATTCAGCGCAACGATACGAAATCCAAAGAACATATTTTCCAAATGTTTAAGGAAAAACAAAGAATAGACAAAAAATTTAAAGAATAGATACATTTCTGTCAAATAAATTTTCGTTAAATACGATTATTAAACAAAGGGACTTAGATATAAGTAATTAGAAAATATGTCGAACAAATATTTGTCTGAACTAGGTTGTACGTTTCAGAACATTTGAACTTACGCTGAAAGAGCACCTCCACCCTTAGCATGTCCGTCTAATTTTGTGATGATGATGGAACCAACATTGACCCGTTCTTTAAAAGCTTTTGCCTGGGCCTCGCAAGCTTGACCAATCGTGGCATCCATAACGAAAATTATGTTGTTTGGTTGCTAAATTAAAATATGTAGAATTATAGAAATATATTAATCTTGTGAAAAAGCTGAAACAGTGTAAACTGACAAATAGTTGGGATCTGACTCACAATGGCATTGGAAACTTGTAACATTTCCTCGAATAGAGCCTCTTCTTGTTTATGCCTACCGCTGGTATCGACTATAATTATTTCATATCCTTCTTTTTTGAACATTTCCACTCCCTCTTGAGCAATAACTACTGGATCTACTTCTGTATAACTGCAATTTATATATATTTGTGATTTATTGAGGGTAATGTTTTTAAGTGCAATAGCTTCCAGACAAATAAATTAATTGGATTTATTTGATTTAAATAAGATTTTTTAATGTGGAAATTAAATTTTAGTAAACAGATCCAATTTTACTTTGAAATTTTTTAAACTAATAAACTAATTTTTTATTTTTTATTTCGAAATATTACTGATTTTTGGAAATGTATACTTGTTTGTTGCAACTTTCATTTCATTTCGCAAACATGGTTAACAAGTTGTACAAAAGTTAAACTTGGAAAACTATAGTTTTTTTAATTAAATTAAAAAAACTATAACTACTTTTAATTAAATTTGATGGAATTACGTCAATAAAATTATGAACATGTTCAATTTTGTAAAACATTAATG